>JAEIFK010000346.1:1352500-1600000 GCA_018901825.1 Drosophila funebris | reverse complement strand
TATTTCGTCGTCGTTTTTGAATTTAATTTATGCAAATTGATGCATTGACAATTCCGCGAAATTGACAACAATCCCAGAGCATTGCAAACATTCTTGGCGGCTTTCACTTGAGGAAACAACTTGAAATAATCATAGAATTGTGAATTCTGATATCTGATAGCTGAAATTAGAGCTCTTCAAGTATCATTTCAATAGTAAAATAATTCCATTAGAGCAGCAAAGCAACCTTAACCCAATTACAGCAGGTGAGAGGGAGAAAGCCACAGTTTCAATTAGCAGAGCTTTTAGCTGAGATTCAGTTAATTGAATTGCATTTGAGCTTTAGAAGCAGCAGAATTTGCATTTAATAGTTGATTATAATAATCAAAATAAATACTTACAAGTGCTTAGAACGATTGTATTGTATATGTAAAGTTGATTAATAGAAAGCTTTTATTAAATGTATCAATTGCTTTGCAGCTTTAACTGTATCTAACTTAAAGCTTAGCTATAAGCGCCATAGAAATACAATTACAAGCTTTCAAGTGCTTTGAAAGCTGCTTTATATTAACTAAAGAGCTTCTGCCTTAAAGCACTTAATGTATGTGAGTATAGGTGTCAATTGCCAGAGCTTTGCTGCTAAAACTGCATCCAGCTTCAGACAAAGCTTCATCATATGCTGCATACAAGATACAAATCAAAGCTTCCAAGTGCTTTACAGACTTTCTGATTTAAGCCACTTAGTGTAGGCGAGTATATGTCTCAATTGGCAAAGCTTTTGCAAGTCAATTAAACACAGATTTTATTAGTTTAAATAAAAGCTTTGTCAATTATAAATTTAGCAGAGTTATAGCAGACAGAGCTTATTGAGATTGCAGTTAAAGAAACAAAATAAAAGCTTTCAAGTGCTTTGAAAGCTGCTTAACAGCTGGCCAACGAAAGCACGATGATTTCTGCATATTTGATTCAAGAACCTTATCAGTTTAATAAATATTGAATATAAATTTCGTACAGACAAAAGCGAAAGCCATAAAATTGAGCTTAACGCAAAAATGCAAATGAATAAATTCAATTTAAATTGCACTCGACTTTAATGCACTTTCCAATTTGTTGTCAAAAGTTATTTGCGTGGATTTCGCTAAATCCGATTTATAGGCCAAACAATATTGCACAATAACAATGCATAAAATGGGAAGTGATGTGCGTAAGAGATACCCTGTGTACAGTTTAGAAAACATTGCAGTGAACTTGAAGTTGTCGGAGTTTTTCTAACTTGTTTGTGTCTGCCAAGCAGAGTTAGCTTCAATTGTAGCATGCCCCTTTAACTGTCAGTGCAGAGTACAGGGTATAAATGCAGAAAAACATTCAAATTTGTTGCTAGCCAACCAACGAAATGGCGCGCAAAAACTTTGACGAAAACAACAAATTCAACAACTGTCACTGCAACTGTGGCATCAACAATGGGGCACGACACACACATAAGTCAAGCAGCATGCAGCTGGCGTCAACATAAATAGAAAAAACTAAACTCGGAATGGGAGTCGAAACGGAAACACGAAACGGAAACGGACGCACTCTGTTTTTGACCAAGTTTAGCTATAGCCAACAGAAATTGTAAAATCTTACTTCATGTTTATGTTACAGCTGGGCGTGGCCATTGGTTTTGTGTTGCCCCCCATGTTGGTGCCCAACTCTGAGAGCCTGGAGACGGTGGGCAAAGATCTGCAGATGATGTTCTATATGGTGGCGGGTCTAACCAGCGTTCTGCTCGTGCTCATGATATTCTGTAAGTGTGTTACATACTTTTGCTGGCATATCAGTTGCGAATGGGCTTTGTAGTCTTCCAGGATAAGCCACCGACACCGCCGTCCGCTGCCCAGGAGACGTCACAGCGTCTGGAGGGGAATGCCGAGCAGCAGGTCAGCTTTATGCAATCTCTGAAGAATCTGATGACCAATCGAAATTTCATATTTCTGCTGCTCTCCTATGGCATCAATGTGGGTGTGTTCTATGCCATCTCAACGCTGCTAAATCCGGTACAGTGTGCACACTAAATGCTGAACAAGTTAGCTGAAACTAAACTATGCTCTACTCTGTTGCAGGTGGTGCTCAAGTATTATCCAGGTCATGAGGTCGACACGGGTCGCATTGGGCTGAGCATTGTGCTGGCGGGCATGTTGGGCTCCGTTGTTTCTGGCATTGTGCTGGATAAGACGCATAAATTCAAGTGAGTGTCAAAACAAATTAATTTCTATGAGTTTGCTCATTACGCATACGCCGCGTGGTGCACAACTTTTAACTGCAGGCGAAACTTTGTTAATGACGTTTACTTGATTGCAGAGAGACTACATTGGCGGTCTATGCACTCTCCATGGTGGGCATGTGGATATTCACGTTCACTTTGGACACCGGGCACATTGCTGTCGTTTATTTGACCGCCTCGCTGTTGGGGTAAGTCTGCTGTTGGCCTTAACACTTCAATTGCAGCTATTAACTTAATGCAGCTTCTTTATGACCGGCTATCTGCCGGTGGGCTTTGAATTTGGCGCCGAGCTAACGTTTCCGGAACCGGAAGGCACCTCATCGGGTCTGTTGAATGCCTCGGCACAGACCTTTGGCATTTGCTTTACGCTCTTCTACTCGGAGCTGTTCTACTCGTATGGCGATGTGCCGGCCAATGTGGCCATGGCTGTGATGCTGATTGTTGGCACGCTCATCACGGCGGCCACAGGTTCCGATCTGCGGCGACAGAATGCTCAAGTGGTCAGCGGCAGCGTCAGAGGCAGCGTCGCAGCCAGCGGCGGCGCAAGCGGCGGCAGCGTCGCTGTCAATCCATAAACATAAACCACAACGTATACACATACACTCCACATACACATGCATACACAGTGCATGCACAAACCCCACCCAATACATGCACCCCACACAAACCACAACATCCACACTATCCACAACATCCACACACGCAGCAGTTGTAACTGCAGCTTGCGTCGCCCATTTTTTTAATTTTTATTTCATTTATGAAAAATGTTTCTAATTTAATTTATTGCATTGTTTATTGTTATGTGCTTTTGTTGTAGCTTTAAGTAAACTGTGTTAAATTTTTAAAAATATATATACACACACACACACATACACACAATCAATTAGCTTAGGCAGTTATTTTTTCAATTTTATAGATTGGCATGAACAAAATTATAGTTCGTAAGTTGAATAATTGAATTGAAAACGAAGAAAAAGACTTGGATTGCAAATTAGCTTTATCTCTATTGTTTTGCGACAACAACAAGAACAAGAACAACAAAAACAACAACAACAAAAAACAGTTAACACTTGTTAAAAGTAAAAAGAACTTATATAAAGTAGCTGAGCATTGTTTAAGTCCATTGGCGGACATACAACCTATTAAACTATACATAATCCTTCAGTATTATAGCCAAACATATTATAAGTATGTTTATATAGATATATATATACTATATACATATATAGCAAATGTTATTTAGCACAAAGCGTTTTTTATTTCACTATGAAATCTCTGCTTTCTTTTCTGAGTTCTCTCAAGTGTCGAATCTTTCCATATCACACATAAGACATAGACAACATTCCAGCAATAGATTAACCAAACAATATGAAGAGATTCAGAGGGGAGGGGGAAACAGTTGGACGCTTTATGAAGTTCCGAATCAATTGAAAAAACCGTTAACAAATATCTGCAAATGTCAATAACTCAAATACAGTGAACGCTCGCAGAGTAGAAATAATCTAGAGAAAATTTCAAATAGAATTGAGTTGCATTAGAAATGATGAACTTTGAGTGTTTACTGTAGTCAGCTTTATGTATATATTTCAAATAAATATGATGCTGTTTCATTATGTACATACATACGTACACACACACACACAGAGAGACATACATACACAATACATAAATCAATTAAATACTACAATCATATCTGAGACAAGTTGTCGTTATTTTGAAGTATTTACAATTAAACTAAAATATATAAAATATATAAACTATACATAAATACTATATATCTATGCGTCTATAATACGTATAATTGTTGTGACATAGATGAATTAACATTAAATGAAATGCAAGTAAATAAATTGCGCACTTTTAACACAAACACACACACACACACACAATATGCAGTATAGGCAATTTTGTAGATAGCCTTTAGGTCAATTGCGACAGCATTAGAACAACCTATACTATATAAATATATACCATATACTATATAGTGTCAATTTGTAAATGGCTATAACATAACACCAGAGACTACCTGACAAGAGCTATAGCTACGACTTGTGCAACCTACAACAACCACCTGAAAGACAAAAACAAACAACATCCAGCAATGATATTGGCAACAAGAACAAACAAAAGAAACAAAGCCAACAACAACAGAGAAACAGTTATTATATATATATATATAAATGTGTATAGAGAAAACGTATTTAATAAAACTTAACCCGTGTATAGATCAAGTTCCCCAAACAATTTCGTTTTTAAATAAATACAAAAAATTCGCTTTGTTGTTTTTTTACATCTATTTTGTGACACTCAACAAATACTTGACGCAAGGACATGAAGTCTGCATTATATAAATACAATTGTTAACGTTGAGCATACATAGAATACAGTTACGACATTTATATATATAGTTTTACAGTTCATTCAAGTGGACAACAGAAAGCGAAGTTAATTTAAAAAAAAAGTAAACGTATAAAATAAACTAAAAAATTAAAATTGAAAACATAAAACAAAACATCGCCCCAAAAGGTTGCAATTCCTGTTGCCGCTGCTGCTGTTGCTGCAGCTTCATCAATTCCTTCATCAGCTGCTACACATCAATGGGTTGTTCCCCAGGCGCGCAGCAGTGTCAGCGCCTTGTTCAGATAGGCAGACCATTCCTCGCGCTCCTCCTTTGTGTCCGCGGACAACAGATGACGCACAGTTGTTGTACGTCCATTGGGCACTATTATCAACGATTCCTGATCGGTGTTCAATGCCGGACGCTCGCATTCCAGCAGCATTGTGTTGAGACGTGCACAAATGTCACGCGGCGCTGTGGCGACTTTTTGGGAAATGCATGCATTCAAATCGATGCTGCCCATGGGCGCCTTCTTCTTCTCATCATCTGGATACTTCCAATAGTTGAGTGAGGAGCCATTTAGATAGCACCAGCGACGATGCCAAGCGCCAAAGCCGGATATATCCTCGAACATTGTTAGGAATCCCTTGTATTCCACACTCACCGAGAGCTCACAGTTGACCTTCATGTGAACGGTGCCATCTAAGGGACTCACGCCCAGCACTTGCGTCAGTGTCCAACTGGTACGCTGTATCTCACGCAGCGAGAAGATGGCGAAACCATATTGCACCAGCTGTGGCGTCCGCACCACATGCGGACCCGCTGGACTCTGCACCGGGGGCATAACCAAACGATTCTCGCCACCCTTCTTTTTGGGCGTTTTAATGCCGCCCTTTTTGTTCAGATTGATGTGATACTTGAGCTCATGTGGCAATTGATCCCGCTGTGCCACCATGCCATAAATCTCCAACGTTATCTGCAATTGAAGCGGAAACTAAAGTGAACCGAACTCTTTGAATTAATTAACTCGCATCTCCAGCTTACACGAAAATCAGCGTAGACATTGTTCAACTGCAGCACATCGGGAAATTTGACAGAGAGCAGACCGGGCATTGTTGGCACCGTCTTGGTGGCCAGCACATGCTCATTGTACTTCAGCAAGCAAACCAAATGATGTCCATTGTTGTTGCCCGTGGCCATTTTGCGTACGTACTCTTGTCTTAGGGGTATTGTGATATCTTTGACGGTTAACAGACCCTTCTCCTTGGGTGCGCCCACGGGACGAACACTGCTCTCCACGCGCAAACGCTGCACCTCATCCAAACAAGCCTGACGACGATGAGCTGTTCAAAGAGAGACTAGCATTGAGAACAACGAATGTCATAGAATAACCAACTTACTTGCTAGCAGTAAATAACGTTCGCCTTCAACGGACTCAGTGGAGCCGGAAAACTCAACAGTGGCAGCGCAGAGATTGAGCGCTTGACTGGCTTGTCCTATGACCTGCTGTTGCTTGCACACTTCACTGAGCAGCTTCTTGATCTTGTCCTGCGCCTGCACGGCCTCATTTGTTTCACGTGCACTCTGCAGCTCTTCATCCTCCTCACTGCAATCATCGTTGCTGGCCAGAGCCGCAGCCTCTCCCTGCTGCGGTGAATCATATTCCAGCTTGTGCTTGGCATGGCAATCGCCCGTCAACGCTGAACGCATCACCTGTTGCTCCCGACAAATCTTACGCACTGGCGTCGAGTTGGAGCTCTGTTGAACAAGGATTACAATTAGATATATTTGTCAAATGGTTGCGCTCTAAGTTTACTAACATTGGCTGTCTGCTGGCGACGATAGAAGCTAACGGTGTGCACCAATGTAACCAAGTTATCGTTGTCCTGGTTAACGCTTAGCTCGGACTTGACAGGCTGTGCGCCATTGAGCAGCGGTGTCTGCACGTCCATCGCCTCGTGCTGCTCCTCAACGGTCTTACAGTCAACAGAGCCAGAGGCGCCGGCAGCCGCTGCTCTTCGATAGGAGAAACTATTGGAGGCAGTGGTGCCTTTGCTCTGCAAGGGAAATAAAGTCAACTTAGATAGGAGCACAAACCGCAGCATTGCAAGTACTTACGCCAAGTGACAAGTGGCTGGCATTGTGCTCATCCTCGCTATCCTCATCCTCATCTTCATCCTGTGTGCTGCCATAGTCACCGACCAGCGCCTCATCCAGATAATCATCAATGCCCACCGAGACTTGCGAGGAATTCATTGAGCTATCGTGACTATAATAATGATCCTGCTCGGCGTAGCGTACCTACAATAGAATGAATGATTTACAATCACCCGCTGTGCATTTGATTTTCTACCTGAACTCACCTTTTTGCCCAATTGTTGTTGTTGTTGTTGCTGCTGCTGCTGTTGCATCTCTGCCTCGTTACGTTGCACAGTGTGCAGTATTGCACGACCAAGGCTGCCGTTGCACATGCCCGCGCTGCTGTCCTCAGTCTGCGACTGATCCGCGTCCTCAACCGACTCATCCATGCAACTACACAATGAATGAGCACATAGATTAGGGATTAGTTTCATCAGTGGCATATATTTATTTGAGCCTTGTCTAAAGTTTTTAAAGCTATGTCTCTTATGGTCTAAAGTCAGTCTCAAGGCTAAAACGGAGGAGGAGTTGGAGAATGAATTGAACGAGGAGCAGAAAAAGAATAAGGTGATGTAGGACAAGGATTAGGAGAATATATAGATATGTGTGTAGCGTCTATTCAATACAGAGCAAAAATAGCAGACAAGAGTAGCATCTATCGGCGCACCTTTCAAGCTCCTCATCGGTGTCATCGTTAATAGACGCCGTAGCTGATGCACAGCAATTGTCGTCGCTGGATTCCAGATCGGATAAGGCCGGGTACAAACGATCCGCATTCGATTTGCGTGCACGTTTCGATTCCTCATCAATGGCCACATCTCCAGCTGTAAATTGAAATTGTTGCTGTTCAATTGCTTCACTTGGTTGGCTATCTGGACGTGGCTTACGTGAACGCCGCTTGCTGCTGGCATTTGCCATTGGCGGTGGTGGCGGTGGCGGCATGGGACGCACCACTTTGCTGGCTGCTGGAGGAGCAGGTGCTGTCACAATTGTCGGTGTTGTTGTCTCTGCATTGAAGAGATCCTTTTGCTTGTTAAAACGATTCGCAATGATTTGCATATCCTCCTGCCGTTGCCTGTCAATGTCCTTGATACGATTCTCAGCGCTGAATTGTGCAGATGCCACCAAGGCGGCCACCTTATCGCGCAGCTTACTCTCAGGCTTAGGCTGCGGCTTGGACAAGGGCTGATTGATGTTGATCTGGGCTGCTGCAGTTACTGGATGCACTGGATGAGCATGTGCTGGAACATCAAAAGGCGAAATAGAGAAGCAACTATTGTCATGACCAGAGCTACAACTTACCTTTTGGCTCCTCTGCTGCGGCTCTGATCTGGCTAATGCTGGGCGCTGTGCCAATCGGAGCCTTGGGTAGCATTGCCTTGGCATTGCCCGTTTCAAACAGTTTCATGCGCTCCTTCAGCGATAGCTCGCAGGGATCCTTTTGATTGCGCTGTGCCGCCTGTGACATGTTGCCGCTGTTACCATTCGCCTTATTCTCAAAGATGGCTGCGCGGCCAGAGACCAGTCCGGATTTAACGTTTGTTGCGGGCGCTGGAGCTGCTTTTGGGGCTGGAGCACTGCCGAATGTCTTGGCCACTTTGCTGACCGTCGTCGATTTCTCCGGCACTGGCGGCTTGGACGCTAGCGTCGTGGTTGTGGTCGTGGTGGCCATCACTTCTTCCTGTTTGGCGTAATCATATGTATGTTTAATCGTTGATGATTCGCGTCGTTGAAAGCCTTGTGCCTCCAATGAGCTCAATACCTTAGGATCCCATTTCAGTTGTTTCGTTTTATTGCTGGCATTGACAATATCCCGCTTGGCTGACTTCTCCGCTACTGGTCGACTGGGCAGGTCTGGTTTAGGGGGAGGCACTGCATCCAACAACGGTCGCTGCACATCATGATGCGCCACATCGTCCTCCCATTGATTAATTGTGTCCGCCAGCGCCGCCAGTTTGCCAAACCTTTGTTTACCCTTACGCGGACTGCGAGCTGTGTCTACATCATCGTCGCCGGCATGGAACTGCGCCTCGGTGCGATGTATGGGCGACGACAGATCATCCGTGTTGGAGTACAGTGCGCCCATGCGCTGCAAACGATTGCGCGATGTATCACGGAGTCGGGCCAACGGTTGATTCACTGGCATTGCTTGGGCCTCCGCAGCAGTTGCAGCTTGTTCTTCATCCTCATCATCGGTCATGTCCTGCTCCTGAATTTCAACTTGCACCTAAAGGAAGCGGCAGCGCGCGAAAAAATATATAAACACGCACACACACACACACAGACAGACAGACACAGACACAGACACGCACATATGTAGCACGGACAAAGACAAAGCGAAAGGAAACAACGAAGAAAACACCACCGAAAATGCAAAGGCAAAGAGGGAGATGATGTTAATGCAAACGCAATGGCAAAAACAAAGCATAAAAAAACTTACCCCAATTGGTTGTGCGGTGGTTATGTTTATCTCAATTCCCATTTCCATATTCTCCTTGTTGACTGCGGCATAATGACGCAGCGGCTTTGTGGGCGATGCCTCCAGCATTGCCTTCTCCAGGATAACAACTTTGCCAGCGCTGATGCTGCTGCTGCTGCTACTGCTGTTACTAAAAGGCGTTGGTGTTGGCGCTGATGTTGACGCTGATGCTAGCGTTGGCTTGCTGACCGCTGGCGTCGCTGCCGTCGTCAAGCTGCATTCCGACAGTGGGAATTTGCTAGCATTGGTTATGCCGAGTGCGCGACTGCGCTGTTCGGCCTTTTCGAGCATGCGCTGCAAATAATATGAATTGCATACAATTAATTTGTAATTGCAATTGATGTTAGACAATGCTTTTTCATTGTTTGATTTGTTGCTCTTTACTACCTGAGTGAAGGGGTCCATTGTTGTTGTTGCTGTTCTTGCAAATGCTTGTGAAAATGCAAATTGCGCGCACACTTATACAAAATTTTTTATATTTTCACTTGCACTTTGTTAAATATTTATTATTATTGACTACCATATAGTTTAATTCACTTTACCAACAATTTATTAACACTTTTCACGGATGCTTTGTCATTCGAAATTGTGCGCGTCGCTTCTTTTTCGCTCATTCGCGACGTTGAAATTTTAAATGAGCAAGCGTCGGTATGCATATGATATCGATAGAGTTGCCATTGCACCAAGAACAGCGCTTATCGATCTGCCAATGACAGTTGATATTTAAAGAATAATTCTTTACATTTTTCTTAACTGTTATTAACAGCAACAATCAAATCTTTTCGATTTTTACTTTGCACAATAAACCAAAAAATATTTTATATTTAGCAATGCCAATTTATTCAATAAAAAATATTTTGAATATAAATTATTCTTGTTTAGTATATTGTTTAAAAGGAAATCGCCAAATGAAACGCAAATTTAAATATAACCGGACAAACTGACTTTTAATAACAGTGGTTATCAATAACAGAGTCTTAGCTAGCCAAACATAACATAACAGCAAAATCTATCGATTATAAATCTTATGTTATTTAAGTATATTCGATTAACATCTGGTGGCAACGCCACAGTGATGCTATATAAACAAGAAGTTGTCCCACCAAAGTAAATTAACTTTTAGCTAAATTGACTAACTTATTAGCATTTAAAGAAATAGTACAAGGTAAATATTATGCGGTATTAAACAGGCTTTAATTTGCACTGCATTGCTCATGGTTCACATATGTGTGTATGCAACGTGAGCGGCTATCAGTGCTGCCTACAGTGTCGGCCATGCATGGAAAACCCTCTAAAATGGCTAAAATTATTATTTTTAGTAATAAATTTATGAAATGGCTGAGGAAAAGTCCATAAACCTGCTATGGAACTGCGCCCAAGAGCTTTCAACTCAAACACACGCCGAACGTTTGCTCAAATCCTACTACACGTGAGTCTGCAACATCTTCTAAACCGTTAAGTAATCATTTAATAATACTAAATCCCTTCTTTAAATAGCAATACTTGTCGCAAGCTGGCCAGGCACAATGTTCAACTGCCCGAGGACTGTGTGGGCCCGGCACGGATGTGTAGCCGGTGCGGTAATCAGTGGAACGATGGCAACTATCAGCTTCAATTACGGCCACAACGTTTGGCGAACAATGCCAAACGGCGAAGGTTGATTGCCCAGTTGGAAATGGACAAGGCCAAACGGCAAAGGGGCAAATTGAGCACTGGGGCCAGAAAACGCGCCAAATGGCTGAAGAAGCGAATGGCCAGCAATATTGTAAGCGGATCAGATCCTTTGTATTTATGTCACCTTTGTAACTGGCAACAATTCATTTTACAGGTCGTGGACTGCTCGCTCTGTGGACACAATACAATGCTGACGCTGGAAAAGCCTAAAAAACGCTCCAAATCTGCAGGCGCCGAAACAATAGCAACAGCAACAACAACATTGCCAGTGGCGAAAAAGAAGAAAAAGAAAAACAACAAAAATAAAGACGTCAATGCTGGGCTAAAGCTACCAGCCCCAAAACAACAACAGCAACAAAAGACGCCGACAGCGCAGAAAGCAGCGACCATAATAACAACAACAACAACCGCGGGGCAAAGCAGCAAACAAAAGAAGAAATCGAAAGCAGCGCAGTCGACACCAACACCAACGCCCGCAGTCAGCAATGTGCCAAAAATGCAATCAAAAACACAAAAACAAAATGCACTACTTCAGTTGGCAGCACAGCTTAAATCGCACGCGTCTAAAAACGCAAGTAAAACGCCACAAGATCGCCTGCAAGCTTTGCTGAAATAGCGAACGATGGATGGTGACGTTTGCAAATGGATTTTAAGTACAAAAGATTGTTGTTTAGTTGAATGAAAAGACTTGTTATTGCACATAATTAAGAGTTAGCATAAAACGTGTACAATGTACCAGAAGAAAAACAACTATTGAGGCATGAATCAGCATCATTGTGGCAAGCCGACAACTGAATCACAGTGTAGCGCACTGCTGCTTCTTCTGGCATTGGCTGATAAACGTACCTGCATAAGCTGGGAACCTGTTATCCCAACAACGGACAATGCACGCATACGTAGTCACGCAACGGCTGTGTGGAGTTATCACTGATATTGCCCCATCGAAGCCTCAAGGTTGCCAAGAATTCTTTTAATTTATTTTCAGCGTAGCGCAAACATTTAATTAAAATTGAGTTGTTCGCTGTGCCGCAGCAGCGACTAGAGGCCTTCACGTCCTTCATGTCTTCAGCCAAAAAAGGTAACAGACTGCGTTGCAAGTATCCAGCTTATCTGCCGCCAAAAACAAAAAACAAACACAAAGTGCACACGCACCGGCTGTGGCCAGAGATGGACAGACGGACAATCTACAGATTGGCTTTTAAACAAGGATCGGATTTCTAACTTGCCCCGGCATCGGCAACAACATCTGTCACAATTGTTGTTGCCACTTTCTTGCTGAGCGCACACATTAGAAGATTTCTGGTTTTCGTTTTTCGTATTTGCTTTTTTTTCGGGTTGGCGAGCCTGTTTTCGTTATTTTGGCCATGTTGGGAACGATACTTAAAATTTACTATGTAGCTTGCACTAAAATTAACATTTGCACATTTTCGGCTTTATGCAACGAGTAATTTTGTTGTTGTTGCTGTTGCTGTTGCTGTTTGCTCCCCTTTATGTTCTATAAAGAGAAACGGCAACAACAACAAAAGCAAGCACAAAACGATTCGTTTGCCTGGGCGCCTCGTGCGTGCTCGTCTGCAGCTTCGGTTTCGGCTCCCCCCACGAACAGACAGACAGCGGCAGTTCTAGTCTCAACTGCGCTGCAGCCAGTCAGTTGCGTTTGTGTGTTTCACGGTCGCGCACACACAAGCCGCGCTTAAAAAAATCTCTCAGTGGGCGCGCGCACTCGCTCTCTGCATCTCACTTACCCGGTTACTCGCACGCACGCACGCCCGCCCGCTCGCACGCTCTCTCACACAGTGCGGTTTCGGATTTGCAATGAAAAGCGTCTGTGTTCGCATTGGTTCTTTAGAGAGCGTAGAAAAGCTGTTGTTAAGCTTAAGCAGAAAAGGTGTCAACGTCAACGTCAACGCAAACAAACGCAAAGTGTATGGGTAAAAAACGCCAACAACAACAAAGAGAGAAAGAAATAAAAGAAAAAGAACCGGATGCAAAATTCAAAGTATATATCAAAAAATTCGAATTGCCAAGTTTAAAGACACTCGCAGGAAATCGTTGTGGCATTTGAAAATGACCGGAAATGCAGACGACAGACTGTGAGATACGCCTGCGCTTTGGCTAACTGTTTAAATGCCGGAAAATGTTGTCGTTATAAAGAGTCAAATGGGAAAATGATCGTACTCGTATTACTACTACTCGAACATTCAAAACAAAAACAAAAAAAATACCTGAAAACAGAACACAGACTTAAGTGCAATAAACAGAGTAATTTGATATGTAGAACTGCAAGTGTTAATTTATCAATATACATAGATTGTTTATGGCTGCTTTTTTTATTGTTATAGACATTTTATTCTTGCAGTAGCGTTGCGAATTACATTTCAATTTCTTTAGTTTTATGCGCCGTAAAAGTAAAAGTCGCAGAAGAGCGCAATAGCAAACGACAAGTGCCAATTGAGTTTCATTCATTTGCATTTGATATAAAGGCGACTAATGCGACGTCACAATGTCGCCAAAATGTTAATGGCCAACGACATGCGTTGCCTTTTTTGGGATGACTCACAATTAAATAAAAAGGCTTGGCCAAGTCCACGTCCCGGCCGAGTCATCGGAGAGAGAGACAGAGCATAAAACATTGATAGGGCTTGCTAAGCACACACTGCACACTTTAGACGTAGCACTACTATATGCCTGACTTGGCCACAAAAGCGTCACAAACAAACAAATAAACCGCAAAAAGCAAAACAGACAGACTTGTGACACACACACACACACGCACACACATCACATCACATCAACACAGACTCAACCACACGCAGTTTGCTCCTCCAGCTCTGCTCCGTCCGCCCCCTAGAGACAGATACAACTGCATAAACTAAGTATCGTATTATGAAAATCGGCTACAAAATCATTTCGTAATAACATTTAATGACACACATATATGTACATATATATACATACTACTAGTGTGTGTATGTGTGTGTATAGTAACTGCAATCATATGTATATATCTATATATATATATAAATTGTGTATTGTAAACGATGAAAACAACAAAGAAAACATAACGTCATCAGCGCCGCCGGCTGCGTTGATTTTCCATGAGCGTCAAACGAAGCGTGCAACAAAAAAGAAAATTACAAAAAAAAAATCAACGAAAAATTAACTGCCAAAACAGACAATAAAAAAACTAAAATAAAATACAAATGTAGAATGCACCTAACGAGCATACACAGCTACTATATATACCCTGTAGTTAAGCGCTTTAAACGACGAGTAGTAGAAATAGCAGTAAAAATAGTAGTAGAAATAGTACTAGAAATAGTAGCACCAAGTCTGGCAACCGTCGTTGTAAGTGCAGCAATGTCATGGACAACAGTTGTACCCTGTAGTATATACACTAGTCAACAAAGGCTGCAAAAATAACTTTTAACTACACTTGAGATCTTAAAAAGAGAAACTTGAAGCTCATTAGGGTTAATAACTTCTAAAAATGTATAAATAATTTAAAAAAATAAAGAAATTTCTTAGATTTTTTAAAATATTATTAAATTTGTAGAAGAAGAAGAGTCTTTACTTAAGATACGCAGTTAGTTGTACTTAGTTTCCTTCACAAAAACTCAATAAATATATTAAAGTCATTGAACTGTATGGATTCCCTTTGAAAAGTGGCTTAAAAATCAGTTTGCATAGCAACAAGATATTCAAATATGTTTATATTGTCAATTGTCTCACAATCTATATGTAGAGTACATAACACCCTAACTGTTGTCATGCATATAGGGTATTATTTAAAGCGAGAATTGTGCACAATATGGTTTTGTATTGTACTATTTCGACAGAGTTTGCCTCGTTCAATGCGTGTCTATTAGAATCAACAACAACAACTATAGTTGACTCTACAAATAGATCTATTAATAAGCGCAAAGTCTTCGTAGTGCTGCTTACTTTAAACAGACGAAAGACCATAGCGCGGATTGATTTCGTTTCAATTTCGCTGTGGGGGAGTTTTGTTGTTGTTGTTATTTTGAAATATTTTCTTATAAAGTATCTTTTTTTATTTGAGCAGACAGACAGTTGATGTGTGTGTGTGTGTGTGTGAGTGTGTGTACCTTCGACTGTAGTGTATCTGTGAATTTGTTGCCAATTTGTTACTATTTATTGCATTCACAGGCTGTTCCCAGTTACCGCTAAACCAAGTGCATGTGATTCAATAGAATGTGCTACTTAATTTTGACAGTAAACTGTTAATTGTCAACAAATCACGGTGTATTGTGGCTGAATATGTCAGCCGCAGTGAAAAACAACAATAATAGTAATAATAACAAGAGCAAATCATAAATCAAACAATCAACAACAAACAACAAAAACAAGAACAACAGACGCCATATACAAAATAGAAATAAACATTTAAACTGAACGCTTCAAATTAACGCTAACTCTTTATCATGGATATGGACATAAAGGCGTCTAAACGCGCCGAAATTGAACAGTTTTTATTAGGTAAGTTAATAGCAACTAGCTGAACAACTATTACAAATGAAAAAAACGTGTAATAATAGTAGTTGAACTTGGAATACGCTGTACTTTTTCTATGATTTAAAATATATTCTACATTTATTTTTTACTCAAGTTTTAGTTAATTTATATTGGTAATATATTCAAATATTAATATATATATATAATTTATATTAAAAATATATATAATATTGCATAAGTCTATATGTTTAATAAGTTCAAGTGTTAACCTCATAAAATTTTTTACTCTAAAACTAACTCATGTTGTCATAAGTACAGGGTATAAGCTAGACATTAGCTTTGCAAGCTCTCGCTCGTCAATCTTGCGCATCTTTCAGCAGCAATTCAAACACTAATGCCATTATTAATGCATTACTAATTTCATTATTACTTTATACATTATAATACCAACTTGAAATCGCATTTAAATGAGCACGTTAATCATTTACCACAATACATTATAAATAATTTACTTAACTGAAATAACTACGCATTTAGTTGCTATGTATTTAGTTAATTTATAGAGTGTTGTTAATTTAGCATAAAGTCAGTAAGCTCAAAGCTGTTTTGGGGCAAAACTAATAATCATCTAACAACTACACAGACTCCATCTCGGTTTGGCCCCCGCGGCTATATAATTCTCTTGTATCGCAGAGCACAAACATTAATAACCCCAAGAATATGAGAATATGAGAACATGAGAATATGAGAATATACGAGTATTCTCGTTCATGTAGTATATATTGACTCATGGTTAACCAACTCGGATCTGGAGCTGAAACCACTTTAATTGCGCTTTGTTCTTTTCATTCTTGTGTACATTTTTATTGAAAGTATTTTACGTTTGGTTTCCACTTCTTTTTATTTTTTTCTCTCTTATTTTTGGTTTTGTCTTTTGGTCAGCGTTTTGTTTAGTCCATTCGTTCTTCGCATAAGCCAAAAGTTGAACATGGCGCGAAACTATACACAAAGCGCTTGATTTAAGCCCTTCTCTTAATGTGCCGCCACACAACCAAGTGTATATATGGGAACTAAAGGGTATATTGAGTTTATTGAACAGTTTGTAACAGCATCAAGTAACAGATGAAACTTTTGCAAAGTTATATGTATGTATAACTATATAGATATGCATGTATATACATTTCTGAAACTTCAAACTCTCACAACTTTATCAAAACTTAATCGATTTCAAAAGCAAATGTCATTTTGTTCATAGTTTTAACTCTAAATTGTTTCTGCTTTTCAATATTGTGAATTTATGTAATTTTAATTTTTTCGAAAATTATCGATAATTTTGCATACCTACCCCTTTACGATTTTTCGATAACTTTGAACCCTCACTACTTTGAGAATACTTAACCGATTTTCAAGCGGAATGTCAATTTGATCATTGTTTGGTCTCCAAATTCATTCTGCATTCAAATTTTATTCATTTGTGTAATTTTAATTTTTTCGAAAATTATCGATAATTTTGCATACCTACCCCTTTGAGTTTTTTCGATAACTTTGAACTCTCATTACTTTGAGAATACTTAACCGATTTCCAAGCGGAATGTCAATTTGATCATTGCTTGGTCTCCAAATTCATTCTGCATTCAAATTTTATTCATTTGTGTAATTTTAATTTTTTTGAAAATTATCGATAATTTTGCATACCTACCCCTTTGAGTTTTTTCGATAACTTTGAACTCTCATTACTCTTAGAATACTTAACCTATTTTCAAGCGGAATATCAATTTGATCTTTGATTGGTCTCCAAATTCATTCTGCATTCAAATTTTATTCATTTGTGTAATTTTAATTTTTTCGAAAATTATCGATAATTTTGCATACCTACCCCTTTACGATTTTTCGATAACTTTGAACCCTCACTACTTTGAGAATACTTAACCGATTTCCAAGCGGAATGTCAATTTGATCATTGCTTGGTCTCCAAATTCATTTTGCATTCAAATTTTAATCATTTATGTAATTTTAATTTTTTCGAAAATTATCGATAATTTTGCATACCTACCCCTTTACGATTTTTCGATAACTTTTAATTCTTTCAACATTAGCAAATCATATCCGATTTCCATGCAGAATGTCAATTTAAATATATTGTTTTGTATTTAAATTGAATCTGCATCTAAATAAAATCTAAATAAAATATTTTGAATCTTTATTAATAACTTCAATTTCTCAGAAGTTTATTAAAATATTAAATATCGTGCAGCTTCTTCAGCTCTGTCTTTACTTCATAATTTAGTAGGCTATTGTTTAAAATTCTAAATTTATTAGTAAATTAATTTTCTTTATGTTATTTCAGTAATAGAAATTGTTAAAGAATATGATCAAGTTTTGGAAGAAATTGTGGAAGAAATGTAAGCAGATTGAAGTTTATAAATAGGAAAATGTAGAAACTGTAGCTGAAGAAAGGGTATTACATAGTCGTTGTAGTTAAGATTGTTCTCCTTCCTTTACTAATTACGTATGGACTTTACGTTTATATGTCTGTCTGGGTTTTGGCTTTGCGTGTTTAAATTTTAACAAGATTTCTTGCAAATTTTCAGTGTCTTTTTGTCTGTTGTTGTTGTTATTGTTGTTGCTTGTGTTGTTGCTTGTGTTTACCGTTAAACCTACTTAAAAGTCGAAAGATCTGGACAAAGGGGAGGGGCTGCAATTTAAGTGGAAACTCGACTGTTTGTTGCTCAGTGAAATTGCTTTTAATTGCTGCGGTCAATTCGCAGTTGACTTCTCTTAGGGTTTTATATGAGGTCATAAGTAGCGACTGCGGCGACTTAACATGCACTTACTTAACAACTCTGACTCATCTTCGAGACCCAAAGACATACAGAGCCGTTCCAGCAACAGTCCCAGTTCCAGATGCCCCCCTCAATAGTTGAGGAAATTGCTCAACAAACAACTATGCGAACAAACTGTCTGCCATTAAATTCAATGAGGCGTTTCCCAAAATTAATAGTCAATGTCTGTTATTCATTAGCACAAGAAGACAAGATGTTATGGAAGACAGTTTGATGCCCCTAAAGAAACATATATAGAGTTATTTTTAAATGTGAAGTAGATTTTCAGCAATGATTGCAATATCTCAAGAATTAAGAAAGTTTTTCATACTAAAGGTTGATTTGGTACTATGGTAACTATAAGATCTAATAAACCGATTTGCACTAAATTTAGACAGAATATAGTAGACAATACGTTATACATAACTTATAAGTTTGATTCGGATATCTCTAGAAATACCAAAGTTTTACGTAATAAGAGTGAATGTTATACAGATCTTTCCTATGGCAGCTATATGATATAGCAATCTGATTTACACTAAATTAAGTCGCAGTATAAAAAACAGTTTTATTTACACGTTTTGTGAATTTGATTTCAATATCTCAACAAACAACAAAGTTATGAATACTAAAAGTAAATGCTGTACAGATCATTCCTTTGACAGCTTTAAGATATATGTAGTAAGCAGATCCGTTCGTAGCCAACACTTGTACCTCCTCCTACAATCAGACGCTTCTGTTCTGTTCTGTTTCATCAACATAGTTTATAGACTAACAGACAGAGGTTCAAGTACTTTTATTCACGTCTCCTTGAAAGCGTTACATAGTTGCACATGAATTTATGCTACCTAACAGTTTATTAGTAGTAGAGCATAATAGTAGCTAATGCTTATGATGCTTTCCTCTTTTCCCCTTCCGTTTTGCAGATGTGCGTGCACATTTTCGAGCCTCGTTGGAGACATCGGAGTATGAGAACACCTCGAATCTGTTCCATGTCACAGCCGCTGAGCAGACGCAGGAGCTGCTGGATAGATGTGAGCAGCTGCTCTTGGGTTATGGGGCAGACGAGCAGGCGGCAACGATGACGATCATTAAAACGAATGGTTGCAACGACTACTCGGATGGCAAAGTGGGCGCCGAGACCGGTTGCTATCTGGAGATGTTGTCCTCCCCGGCAGCAGCAGCAACAGCAGCAGCAGCAGCAGCAACAACAACAACAGCAACAGCAATTGCAACAGCAACAACATCTACTTCGTCGAGGAACTCGCGTGAGTATCTGGTAGTTATCTTTAGGCCATGCCAAGTAATTGACTTTAATTGCAGTCTCCGCCTCGCGGGAGTACATCGATCTGAGCAGCAATCCTTCGCTTAACAGTGATAAGACATTTCGCTGTTCCAACACACAGCAACTAGACGCAGCTGAGGTGCAGCAGGAGCAGGAGCAGCGACAGCAGGATCAGCAATTGTATGACATTTGCCAGCATCAGGGCGAGGAGGAAACCCAACAGGTCTTTGCCCATGAGCTCTTCATCAATTGTCCATATGCTGATCTACCAGCTGGCCACTTGGCACTGCAGCGTTCCACAAAATATGGACAGCTGCAGCGCATTGAGAAGCGTTTATTTTTCGATCAGAGCAAGAAGTATTATTGTGGCATCTTGAATGATTGGATGCTATGCTATGCGGATGGTCCGACTGCCTGTCGTCCGAGCAGTAGCCTCTATTTAAAGAGCTCGGCAATTGAGATCGAGCACTTTGGGGAGGGTAAGCGGCGAGAGATTTGCTTTCAAATAACCACAGCCGATCCGAGCAAGAAGTTTGTGTATCAGGCAAACAATGAGGTCGATGCCAAAGAGTGGATCCATGCCATTGAGGCGGCCATACGTGGTGATGCCCTTGCTCAGGCATCTCTCAAAATGCTGCGCAAGCTGCCCAAGCTGCCCACGCCACCGACAATGAAGCGGAGCAGCTTCAATCACACGGCAACAGTCAGTTCACCAACAGATAGCATTTATGAGGAACCCTCGCCCATTTATAACTTTGGCGATGCAGCCACGCCCCCTCGATTGCCGGACAAATGCAACAGTCCCAGCGCGTTGGCCAAACGTTTTGAATATGATATACCAAAGTGTCCACCACAACCGTTGGTTGTGCCGGATGAGATGAACGCCGGTGAGGTGGAAACTGCGGAGCTGCTCAATGGTGGCGAACTGAAGCCAATGCCGCAGGTCTCCAGTTTGCATGGCAATCTAACGCTGGACTTTCAGGCCAAGGTGAAGACGGTGCACAGTGAGCTGTCTAGTCAACTGACGAGCCCGGAGCGCCTCAAGAAGGCCGTGAAGAAGAGCTACTCCAGCGGCAACAGCGAAACGGAAATGCTATCATTAACCAATCCCAATCCCCAAGCGAACACCCAACTGAATCTCACGCCCAAGGAGCAGAAGAAACAACGCAAATCGCAGACACCGCAGACGAGTCCACAGAAGACTCCAAGCAAAGATTGTGATAAGTTGGCAAGAAATTGGTTTCTCAGTCGCCTCAACAAGTCCAGCGCCGGCCTGAGCACACGCTCCAACTCCTCCTCCTCGTCGTCAGCGACAAGTGCCAGCGGCAATGCAACCAGCACGCCACCAAATGCCAAGTGCAAACAGAGCGAAAAGGAGAATCTGCTCAATGGACTCGATCTCTGCGATGGCAGCTACGATGCGCTGCCCAACGATCAACAGCCAAGCAGCAATCCAACATCACCCTGCCTCAAGGCAGAGGCCAAGAGTAAGGTGAACATGATAATCAATCAATTCGAGAGCAGTGGACATCTATCGACCATGTTCAGTGTGGAGGCATTGGCGGCCAATGCGTTGGCCTCCCTCACCTCCTTCTGCGAGAGCGACAACAACTGCAACAACTATGAACCCATCATGCCGCTATCCACGCCCCCCAGCAGTTTCCTCAAAAGGTGTAGCGCCCAGCTGCGATGCGATGCGATGCGTTGGCACATTAATTAGGCTAGTGATAGATTCACACATTATATTCATGTTTATTCTCTCAACATTGACATAAAATTTTTTAATATCAAAACATAGTTTGTTAATATACATAAGGAAATATCTATGTACTGAATGTGGGGGGATATATATATGTATTGGGGGGGGCTAAGAAGGATGACACTCCTCTCTCTCTCTGTATCCGTATCTGTATCTGTGTCGCTGTGCAGAATTGCTGTGCACATTAGTTGAGTTAGTTATTTAGATTATTATACATAATAAGATTAGTTTAGCAATAAATTCAGGTTAATGCCGCATAACGAGAGCCGGGTAAACGACTGTAGGCGCTATCCTTATGCTGAGATTCCATAATGCTGACCAAGGCCTCGCGCTTGCGCTGATCCGGCAGCAGTATCAACTTATTGGGCGATTCACTGGATGAGAACAGGCCCAACACCCGTTTGCTCTCACGCTTCACGGTGAATTGTACGCCACGTCCGGTTGTTTTAATGGCATCAATCTCTTCCCATTGATAGGACCACAGTGACTAAGCGTTAAGAGCATTAAGAGTAGAAGAGTATTCAATTAATTGTTATTTAATATATACATTCTAGGGACACAACTTACCACCCAAACGCCAAACATTTCGTTGCGTTGCGAGTAGATCAGGCGATGATTGGTGACCAGCACATACTCTTGCTTCTGGACAATCTCCTCGCAGTGTATAAAACTGTCGGTGGTCGCAAATTTACCCTTGTCCAGCTCCCTGTGCGAAGAGCAATCGATGAGCAAACATTTGCATTACTATATTATACACAATTCGACTCTAGATGGGCATAAGCTATGCCCTTGCTGAGAGTACTATGCTACAGTTAGGAGATATGTAAGGCTTTGAGGAAGGCGTGGCAGATGAATATATATATATAGTTAAACACTTAAACTTGTTTAAACAAACTTTATAAACAAACCGATCAAAGTTTCATTCACATCAGCTGAGTACAGAAAGAGTATTCAAACTTCGGCTTGCCGAACATAGCCATAACCATAGCCTTAACAATTAATTAGTGTATTTACAGTTGTGTCTTTGTGTTAGTAATTGTTTATTAGTATTATTTATTGTGTTTAAAGTAATATTAGTAAAATTGGAGTAAGTTTTTCTAGGGGTTTAGGGATTGCACTAATTAGGTGGAATCTGCGAATCTGTGTATCTGTGGAACCAAAAATTTGATGTGTGTCAGTGATTAGATTGTTAAACTGCCATGTGGCAGGTGGCAAGAGCAGATGCAACAACAGTTAGACCGACAAATGTGTATGAGTTTGCAATGTTTTTGATTGGAATTTAGATTTCCCATGCTGGAAATCCTTGAAGCACAAATGGGACAAGCTCAAGCAGAGATATAACTTATAGATGGCAGACTTACTTTAGCATAATGTTGCCCAATGCCTCGCCATGGCAATAGGGACGCAGAACATTGTCGTAGTGCTGGAAACGTGGAGGTCGCAGCCGTTTGACCTCATCGCTGCTTTCGGTGGCGCGTTTGACAGCCTCAAAGCTGCCGCTGGCAAAGTCAACAACACCGGCTGTGGGACGTGCCACCAGACCGATGGCCCCCTTGCCCAGACCCTTGAAGAAACCCTCAACGCCCTGTTCCCGGGCACCACTCACCGGCTTGGTAACAACTCCAGTGACGCCATCAACAAAGCCCTGTAAGCAATGCAAGTTGAACAGAAAGTTTGTTTATGCAATGGAGTTGTGAGCTCACCATGACGAGACCTTTGCCACTGCGTGCCAAACCCTCGTGGAAGTTCTTTGGTTTGTTGTGCATGCCCTGGCGACGTTTGCGTTGATAATCATCGTCAAAGGTCAGGGCAGCCAGACCTTTGCCCATGGCGCCTGTGATTCTAAAAGGGAGCAGAAAGACGACGCAGTTAGTACCATTTAATGGAGCTATAAACGTTAATAAACCTACTTGGACATGGCGCCAGCTGCGCCACCCACTGTGTGGCCAAAGAGTGACTTGACGCCCAGCACAAGACCCTCAGCGAATTCGCCAGGACCTTGAATGGCGCCCTACAAACAGAAAGAGTTGTTGAAAGCCAATTACAGAAGCTATGGCCACTTCTACTTACATGGAATGGTTCATAAAACAAGTCCTCGACGCCCTTTTTGATGCCCACAACGAGCCCATACGGATTGCCCAGCACATCCAAGCCCAGCGCCAGCACATAGAGTTGCTTCAACGCCTGGCCGGTGTAATGCGAGGTGACCTCGGAAACAAGCTGCGACTGGCTAAAGAACTGATACTCGCGCTCGAAGAAGGCCAAGCGGAAGACGACATCGTTGACATCGGTCAATGTTACGCCCACGCCATGCACCAAGGGACCCAGAAAGCCAGGCAACGCTGTCGTATCAGAGCCAGCCATGGAGAAGCTAACATGTATCTTCAGTGGTCCCAAATGCAAATTATCATAGAAATTCTTTTGCTCCTGCTGCGTATTCTGCTCAAAGTGTGCGGTCAACGGTTGCTCAATGGACTCCACATCGCTGCGGAAGAGCTTGGCGGCCTGCTCATCGTTCACCTCGGTGGCGAACATGTCAGCAATGGCAGTTAAAAAGAGTATATCCACCTTAAAGTGGAACTCCTGTATGAGAATGGTGGCATACTTGAACTGCTTGACCTGCGAATTGGGTATAATACGCTCGATCATGCTGCATTCAATAAAAGGCTTCAATGTTGTGCTGCTGGCCACACTCTTGGGCGGCGCAATGGGCGCCAATACCACTGGGAATATGGGATCAACGAATTGATTATCCATCTGAATGCGATTGATTTTCACATGGAGTTGCTTCTGGAACGGCGATGATTTCATGGACATCCAAATGGCGGGATAGAAACTGCGTTTAATTCGACGATCGCATTGCTTGGTCAGCGTCATTGTTTCAAAGTTAATCTGCAAGAGTTTGTTAAGCAAAATAAGTATAAGGTATATTTAAATTGAATTTGTATTGCTTTTCACCGGATATTTGTTATCCAATTTATAGGTCTGCACATCCTTGACGGATTTGTGGACCATATAGCGTTGATATTCCGCCTCCATGAGCTCTGTGTCGTGTATGGTCATTTCCTTGAAACGTTTCTTATTCGGCTTCCTCGACTCCCACACAATGCCAGAGCTTGTGATGCCCAGATAGAGTATATCCAAGCCAGACTCATTGTTAACCACAGACAAACCGATGCCATGTATGTGCAAATCAATGCTCTGTGTGATTGTCTGCAATGCTGCCGTTGACTCTGTACGCTTGGCAATCTCCTCGATCTCTGTGAAGAGCAGCACACGCTGCATGCCATCCAGAAAGGATACCCAATAGGCTTTGCTGCCATCCTGTAAGCTATATGGACATAGAAAGAGAAAGTTATTTAGGATTCATAACGCTTTTCCTTATTCAACAATACTTACGTAACTTTATCGATTTGATCCTTTCGCAGATCAGTTTCCTGTTTATCATTGCCAAAGACTAGAATCTTGGGACCTGTAGGATCAGTCCATGCATACAAGGTTTTCTGCTTCGATGCCAATATATGCTCCACATTGGTATTCTTCTCATAGTAGACAATATCCTTGCTGGTGTGATTAATGATCAGACCAGGCGCCAGACTCGGCTGATACTCGGTGAAGGTTATGTAGACGCCACCCTCTGTCGTCTGCACATCCACATTGACGCCTCCGTGGGGACTGTCGTTCAGCTTCAACAAGGTGCAGGTCACCTCTGTGTAGTCAAAGGCGGGCGTAATTTTGCCAAGCACACGTACAATCAACTTGTGTGTGGAATCGTTCTTTGGCCAGAGGGGCACCACTTCATTGGGCTTCAGTTCTGTCCAGGGATCACCAGGACGTTTAAGCTCTTGCAATTCGATGGTATAGCGGCATTTGTTTCGCATTATGTAGAATGGTATGAAGGTGATCTGTTTGGTCAGTGAATTCTGTGTCAAATGATTGTGCACGCCAATCTGATAGCTCTGATCGTTGGCATTGCATGTGACGCCGCCACTGGAACCAGCCGCATCCAATGGGATCTTCTCGCTCCACTCGCCATTATCGATGCGAATCGATGCCTTCTTCTTGTCGAACAACTTGTCGCGGGCAGTAAATAAGATGGGACCAGAGTATTCCGGTGGATGATAGAGCACTTCAACGGATGAGATTTCCGTTTTGTAGGTGAGCATTTGGCCCGTCTTATTGATCATCCAGAAGGGGCTGTAAAGCGTCAACATAGTGCTGCCATGTCGATTGGTGGCACTGCAAATAACAGCCAGAATTGTAAGCAACTTTCAATGCACTTTCTGAAGTTTCTTTCACTTACCACACATTGAGATCCATTTCCATTTTAACATCCGAATCATATGAGGCGAATGTCCAAATGGCTATATCGGTGGTACCATCCGATATTTCTGTGGTATAGGACCAATCCTTTTCCAGATAATCTATTAACTGTAAGTTGGAATTAAGTTAAACATACGTTATAAGTAAGAGCTAAGATCATTGGTAACTTACGCGCACGACAAGCACACTCTTCGATTCCTTGCCCTTCTGGAACATACGCACAGTTGGCAAGTGTAGCACATGACCAGGATAAACCTCCTTCTCGCCATAGTCAAGGAAATCCTCTTTCTGATATTTCTGACTATCTGGATTCTTGGCCACCAACGATGCATCAGTCACATCCGCTTTACCCTTGCGCACCGAACAGCCAAGTACAGATACCTTAATATCAATGGGCAGGGAGTTGCGTAGATAAAGCGGTGGACGCAGATGGATCGTGTAGACGACACTCATCAAACGATATTTGTCGGTGTTCTCAAAGTAAATATCTCGCTTGTCACGCGAGGCATTAATGTATAACGCCTCATAGGTATCAATGGGATCGCATTGCAGTTGATGGGAATAGTTCAAGTCCGAGGGATTAATGTTCCAGGTGAAACCCTGAACTGAATTGTGATAGCCGTTAAGCGAAAAGAATAGTTCCTTGCTCTCGGCATAGGTGGCATGCAGTGGCACATGCATGGGTTGACCAGGATTAGCTTGGCCCACAAAAGTTAGACTCAAATTGGATTTGCGACGATAGACGTTGATTGGTGTTGTGAAATGATTATGTATCTGCCAATAGAAGACCAGTTAACACAAGTCAGCCAAGCCAGAGTTCAGCTCTGAAATTACTTACGCTAACAACGCTATGAATGTTAATCTTGGTGGTGCCATATTCGAGTGTCACCTCAGATACGATGGCCCATTGATCACGCAGTGTATTCCCATTCAGTGGGAAGTAACGTGTGTCCGCTTTGGACACGGGCAGCACAACTTCTACGGGAATATTGCTAATCTGCTACAGTAGAATGAGCACGTTATAAATGTAGATAGATGGATAGATTTGTAGCCTGCTTACTGTCACATAGAGATTGTAATCCTCAGACATGTCATCGGCAATGGTGCTCAGATCTTTGGTTTGCAAATAGACACGTCCACCCGGCGAAACGGTGCAGATCTGTATATCCTGTGGATTAACCAATTGCTCCTCATTGCTAGAGTTCAAGACTATCGAATTGTTTATCGAGTGTCCGCCGCGATGCACCTCGTGCAATGTAAATATGCCACGACGCAGATTCAGTGTGATATCAACGCCCGTATCATTCTCCACCACATAGGGTGCCACAACATCTGGCTTGGCCAAGCCCTTCTCATCAATGGCTTGCGAGAAGGCCTGGCCCAGTTCGCTTAACAGACCCAAGCATGTCTTGCTCAAGGTAACCTCCAGGGTTTCCTTGGAATGTATGCGAATGTTCATCGCCTGACTGTCAACTTCATCATCAAACTCGGTGGTGACCTTCTCGATTGCCAGATCAAATTGCAATTCCCAGGGTATATACTCGCTGACGCCGTTACGTCCGACCACCTCGTTGAGCTCTATGATGGGCTCCCACTCGGCCAGAATTTGATTATAATAGTTCTACAATTGTTATAATAAGTGAATCAGTTTATCTCTTGCTTCAAATCAAAGAAAACTTACCATGTTGAGCGTAAGGGAACCGTGAGCGGTTAGATTGCGACTCCAGTTATTGAACACCGCCGTCATGCGTGTGTCCAGCGAGATGAGAGGCTTTGTATAGTATCCCGTACCGGATTCAATGACAACCGTTATGCTGGGCACCTCAATAACACACTTCTCTGTCTTGTGCCTACTCGATTGCGTGCTATCGAAGTCCATAATGAGAGCATCAGTGCCGCTCTCGACTTTGGTAAACCAAAAGGTTTTCGAGCAAAACGGTTTGGGATACCAGATATTGGAATAATCCGACGTTCCCTTCTCAATGGCCGCCTTCTCCGCTGTGCCCGTGGTAATGCTCATCATTGCCTTGTTCAGCAGCTCAATTGTAGCCGGAGATACATTGATGATAATATCACTGAGCTTCAAACTAATGTGCATGCCTTCCTCCTCGGGCGTTGAGCCTTGCAGACTGATCACACATGGATGTAGGATATAATGACGCGTCGACTCACGACGCTCGGGCAGAAAGGCGCACATGAATATCTTAAGTGCATCAATTTGGCCATTAATAATTTGCTTATCGTTGATCGAGCGATAATTCAGATGAGCTTGTGCCTGAAACGAACAATTTATGAATATATACGAATCTTTAATCAATCTTTAATTAATAAATGTGCTTACATTAAAGATGATGGCATTGGTATTCAGATCATCCAGACTTTCCACCAGAATCACATCCGGCTGATCGATGTGCAGTATGAGATGCATTGTCTTCTTTGTATCTTGCTCTGCAATACAAATGTAGCTGATAAAACATATTGAATAAATTGTATCTTTAACACATACGTGCGATGCTTGTGGCTGTGGCACGTGCACTCTCCCGTGCAACTGTTTCAACCAATGGCGCTGTCACAGTCACCTCTGCGCCTGTGTCCTCCTCCCCCCTCCGGCAATGAGAGAAACGTTGTCAGTTTGAGCAGAAAATCAATGCAGACAATCAAATCAAAGCTGCGCACACGCACCTCAGCTGCAATTTGATGTAACATAGAAATGGAATTGATATAAATGGTAATGTGAGCATACCAAAGGTATCATTCTCTTTGATAATCGCCGTCACATCGACCATATAGTTGGGTTCCTTCTGGCACATCTCGATGATTTCATTTTTGTCAGTGTTATTCCAATTCTTGCAGCTCAAATACTGACGTATCTTGCCCTTGTTGTTAACACGCGTATCATCCAATTGTATGTTGCACAGCACAATCGAAGTGCTCAGCGTATTGTTGTTGAGTTGGGTGCCCTTCACAGACAGAAAGTAAATGCCAAAGCAGGCTAAGCCTTGGTCTTCGCCCTCCATTAGATTGATAATAACACCATCAAATTGAAAGTTAAACTTGAGCTTCTCATAAACCTTTTCAATCGGTTTAATGACTGTCGTTGTGGTTGAACGATTGCGTCGTATCTCTGACTGTGGCACTGGACGTGCCTTCTCTGGTGCTGGTGCATCCGCTGGGGGAAATTCCACATTACCTTCGCTCAGATTACGATTCAAAATGGACATAACCAAAGCATAGTCATCCATGAAGAGAGTTAACTGCAAGGATACACATTTAGTTAGAGTTTCGTTTAACTCTCATTGGCTTTCAGATTACCTCAACAGACTTCAAGTGACCGGATAGATTGAGCTCTGGCACATCCTTGTGCCAAGTGCTCGACAAATTACGTGACACGGACAATGTAAAACTCATGGGATTCATCATATTCAGCGAGGACTTGATGCCAACGGCAGCATCCACATCTGCAACGACACAAATGCCAATTATTAAACATTCAATGGTTGGTTTTTTTGTTGATGCTACTACTCACCATCTACTGACGTATCGGAGGCATCCAGAATTGTAACCTTGGTCAGCTTGACATCATTGAGTTGCAGTTTAATCTCATCAATGACAGCTCTCTCCAGCATATCCGGCACAGGCACCTCGCTTGTATTGTTGGTCAACTCCAGCAAACCCAAATCAAGTGCCACAGCATTCTTGCTCTGCGAATTCACTGGGATGATGATAATTGGCGCCTTAATGCGCACATTTAGTTTCATACGTGTCGCCTTCTCATACGCATCCAGTGCGTTTTGACGTGCCGATTCAGCGGCTGCAGCGCTGGCCTCGGACAGAGCCTGCTGTGCCGCTTGGAAGTTGTTCAGGAAGTTCTGTCAAATGCATGTGAAATGGAGTAGGAAAAAAACTAGGAAAATCTAAGGGAAAACTTACCAGCACGCCAGCGACAAACCAATTGAGGAATATGATCTTCATGCAGCCAATGTCCACAGTGATTTTCATATCATCTGAATTGTAATCCTGTGTGAATTCCTTATTGAACAGCACCACCTGGCAATTGAATGCATCCTGACCCACAATGCTTAAAATCTGCAAATTACAAATCGTATTTACAACATAGTTGAACAACTAAATGCAATAGATTAGTGCACTCACATTGTGGTGTATCGTATGGGGATTGAGATCCTCAACCATAATATCCTTGAGGCCAAGATTCACCTCAGTGTAGGAGTTCTTAACGGTTAAATTCGACACAAACTTCTTCACATGCATCGAGGCCAAGGGGCGACTCCGTGAGGTGAGATTGAGGCTAACCTGATTGAGATTCGCCACCACACGCATCTTAATGCTCTCCACGCGATTAGCACGCTTCGAACTTGGACCACGACGCATGGCCGTTTGAGCGGTGGTAAGCATCGATTCCGTATCCTCCATGATGACATGCAGCTTATGCCTGATGCCATCACCTTCGCCAGCCGATGCATAGTGATCCTTGGGTCCAGAGGGTTGCAAAACCTTATCGAGCCGCTTCTGAAAACTGTTGGCAATCTCCAACAGACGCAACAGACACTCCTGATGCAGCACTATGTTCAACACTTCAAAGTTCGCCACCACCAGCTGCTCTGTGGAATTGTATTTTGTGCTAAATTCCGGTGAAACTTTATCCGCCAACGTATAGGAGACGGTGAGCAAACATTTCAGATCGTTGGCAAAGCCAGGCGTATCAATAATGTCCAGTATTTGCTCCTTATCATTTGTATAATCAAACTGCTTGATATTGATGCCGCCCAATCTGCAAAGAAGTTCCAAGATATTACATATTCAAATAAAATAAAAAAATGTATAAGATGAATTTACTGTAAGGTTGCCACCGTCTCATAGGTGCGCTGGGCAAGACTCGCATCCAGTTGCAGCACCTGCATCGATAGTATGTGCTGGGAACTCTGCGATTGCCGACGCATCATCATGTCGCTATCAATCTCCGCCACTGTGCCCAAACTCAAATCGACTGTCTCCTCATCTGGTGTGACGTACGGCGTCGGTGTATCGGATGCCAGTTCGGTGAGCTTATTGGACTGATAGAGCGTCAGGGAGATTTCCTTGAGCGAGAAGTTCACCTCAAGATTCGTGTACTGCACGAGCTCCACGGTGTCCAATGGCTTGGCCATCGTTGTGGTGCTGCGCTTCTTAATTTCACGATTGATGAAATTCGATATGGAACTGCGGGAGCGTGACAAGATGGGCTGTGCGATCGGTTGCTCGCTCTTGGGTAGCGGTATGCTGGTGACCACGCCAATAGCTTCAAATACACGATCCTCGGTGATGTTCAACAACACTGAGGGCACAACAATGTCAACCTTAATCTTGGGCAAACGTGGATCATTATCAACAACACAGAGGGCTGCAGTGACCTTCAACGAGGTGGGCTGCAACACATGCAAATCCGTGGAGACGGCCTGGCTGAGCACATGATGCCAATCCTCAGATGGACGTGCGACAAGCAATTGTATATCGTTTAGCTTAACAATGAATCTATCGTACGCATTGTCCATAACATTTTGCATGATTTCGGTCTTCTCACTGCCAAGATTGTACAATGCTTGAACCGTATCCGTGGTGCGATGATGCGGTGCTGTTGTAACATGCACCTGACCCAAGCTCACAACAATTAGCGACTTCTCTCGCTCCACATAGCGTCCGCCATGTGGCACCACAATAATATTTGGCATTAGCAAGATATCCGCATCTAGCACAGACTTCTGATCAATAATATATTGCATTCCCGTTGCCGAACGCTCCTTGATGCCAACCATTTGGGTGGCAGCCGATTCCTCCAGTTTCGATAGATTCACATTAGTGGGCGGCTTAAAGACATCCATGACACTCAGTATGGTTTCAGCGTCATAGATGATTTGCAATGGACGTGCCACGACTTTGACACGTTGATTGCACAGCTGATCAATGGGATTCGTTTCGAAGAATATGTCCAGCAAATTGAATTCATCGGTTATTATTGATTTAACCAGCATTGGTGTGTAATCATCTCGCGTTAAACCCATCAACTTCAGCTCCTTCATGCCAGCGGTCACACTAATCGCTTCAGCCGCCGGTCGTTGTGTGATGGATGCGGTGGCCATTGAGAATTGTAGCAACATAATGCTTGGCATTTGATGATAGTCAAAGGAGGAATCATTTTTCTCTACACTCAATTCCTTATACAGTCCAATGTCCAGTGCAATCAGCTTAAAGTTCATGCTTAATGCCACATACTCGATGGGCACATCGTGTGGCTTCACGTTCTCCTCGTAGCCAATTGCCTTGAACATCTTGGCCTTCTCCTCGGGCGTCATGGCAGCCTCAAATTTACTAACTGCAAGTATGCAAAGGTCAATTAATTCAGATAGTTATAGATTTGAATATAAGTTGTTATATATTTACCGAAATTTTCACTTGCATCGCTCTGTTCTTTCTTCGCAGCACCACCGCCAAACCAGCCGCCGAACCAGCCTTTGTTCTCCGGTGGTGCAGCCTCTCTTAGCTTGGCAATCTCAATGTTGACACGTTGACGAATTAACAGCAAATTGAACACATCCAGCTCCTGTTCCAGCAAACTGCAAGTCTCCATCAACATTGCAGGTGGCTTCTTATTCAATTCACGTTCTTTGTATTTCTAAAAATATCAAATGGAGATAAGTATATTAAACTAAGGGGGATTAGGAAGAGCACTTACTTCCGCATAAGTGTTGCAACGATCACGATGTTCTTTCATATATTTCCAGCTCCAAGTGCGTCGCGATCTACGCACATCCTGCTCCAGCACAGAGGTAATCGCAAACTGCCACCATTCTCGGTAGTGACCCTTGTAGGCTGCATGAGGATACAATTGTATAAATAGACTATATTTTGGTGAAGCTAACACACTTACGTATGTTGTAAGGACGATATTGGCGATAGGGAATGCCAAGTTGCATGCGATTCATTGAATCGCCCAGTTGAATGATGTTGTGGAACTGGGTGTTGGTCAGGCCAACGTTTAGTGTCTCCATTTCCATGCTTAAATCAATCTTTGGGTTCACATAGGCTGGCACATCCAGCTCTGGATTCATATTAAGCTTCAGCTTTGCATTACACGATAGTGGACCCAAAACTGCAATGGATTATATCAGTATAATTCTCTTAGTAGTAGAAATAGTGCTCTTACCATAGCAATAGTTGATTGGTTTAAAGGATTTGCTTGCAATATGACTGAGGAATAGCTCGGCCAATGCTTCCTTGTCCTTTTCACTGTAGAGATTTCCATGGCAATTCATATACGCTGACAGACAGGAGAGATTCGCTATTTTGAAAACCTGCGCTGCACGCTCCGCCATGTAGCATTTGTCCCAGTTTTGATCCGTCGTATAGAGCTCCAGTTCGTGGAGTGTCAGGCCAAAGGAGAACGGACTGCCTGTCGTTGTCGTATCCTCATAACGCACATGAACATTGCTGATTTTGATTTGCAAATTATTCACAATTTGTGCGGTCAATTTCTCTGTGAAACCAGCATCGGCCTTGGGCTGATCTGTGCAGTAAAAATGGAGCGTTAATTAACATATAAAATATGATTATAATATTAAATGTTTAATACCCTTTTCCAGTTCCTTTTTGCGTGCCGCCTCCAAGGCGTCCAGAGCAGCCTTTTTGGCCGCAAGCTCATACTTGGCCTCCTTTTCGGCATTGTATCTCACATTATTGTTGGGCGAGACGAGCGCATAGAGATTCTCAATATCAACAATAACCGGCTGACTATATAGATTTTTCCAGGGTATTTTTAGCACGAGTTTTCCTATAATAAACAAATTCAATAAGTATAAATATGCAACTATTTTTAGGTGTTCAACTTACCCAAATAGCCATAGATCAATTGGACGGGCAAATCCAAATCATCGAGTGCATTTTCACGTATCTTTAGGTTTGATAGAACCACATCGCCTACATCAGAATAGAAGCAAATAATTAATAAATGATTTATTGCAAAAGGTTGCGTGAAAATGAGCAAATAAACAAAACATTAACGGTACAAATTCACCATAAACACAATCGGTCTATAAATTATTGTCTATAGATATGCACACACACACACACACACATGCCGCCTTAAAATGACTTCAATTAAGCGTGTCTGGCATTCAAATGAGCACTTCAGTTATGCCGGGAATGCCATAAAGAAAGATACACACAACATCAGCCTCAAGTTGAGCGTATACTTATACAATTACGTATACGTAATATCTAGAAACATATGTGGGTCAATTGATTTAACTAACGTTCAATAAACTTCTTTATAAATTATATACTTATGAGTGCAACAACTGACGTTTGATAGCCAGTCTATTGGTGTTATCAGAAACAGAACTGATAAGCACAATATTTGCACAGTAATCTAACATATTCATAAGGGATCCAACAATGTATGAAGTAGCCGATATCGAAGTAATTCTAATAACTAATTAAAACTTATACAATCCCTTATATATAACTTCTGATATTACTAATCGAAATATGGTACTTTTTATTTGTTATATATATTTTTTTGTCAATTATGCGGGTGTGCGGGAATGTTTGCCACATTGAAAGCACAGCAAATAATCAAAGTTATACAAAAGTAAATTCAATAATTCCTTGAAAACTTGAAATTTACGCGATAAAGGTCTTAGCTGTCTTTGCATTTCCGTTGCACATTTACAATACATTTTAGGAAAAAGCAAAATGTATATGAAGGTACGTTTCTTAACCCTTGCCGACTCTTTCAAGTTGTTATCATGGCTCACAGCTGTCGCTTATCAGTTGATGCACTCATTAAAAATTGCGTTAATAGGCCAGCTAATGAATGGAATGAATCAACAATTACGTATACGTATTTGTTTCTTTTGACAACCTTAAATATATTTACAAATTCAAGAGTTACAAAAAGTTGCTTTCAAAACAATGAAAATTATTCATGAGTTTGGTATTATGTCATCAAGTTCAAGTTCAATTTGGGCTTGGTTTGATGTCATTGACAGTGGCCGCAAACCGGTTTATAAGTTTATTCTTGAAACATATTTGTTAATAGAAAACAAAGACAAAAGTGGTGTTTTGCTTATGTTAAATGTAACCAAGGAAGCCATTTTGATGTCTGGAACAAACTGAGAAACTGCTGAACTTTACATTTTTATGCATTGTCAACAAGTAATGCTATACGTCTGCATAGATTGCGGTAGTCAACAGGCTTCAGAGATAAGTGGGAATCGAGTGGGAATGAGAAACCGCAAAAAGAAAACAAGAACCATTGATGATGGCGCCTGTGAGGGGTGTGGTTGCGGCATCGCTCACTCTCTCATTGAAAGCATGCTGAACAGAAGCAACAGGCGTTGTCAAAAGAGAGCGAGAGAGAGAGACAAAGTGAGTAGGCTTTGAGAGAGCATCTTATTTCATATTCATGCTAATTTAATGCGTCTCTCTCTCTCTCTCTCTCTCTCTCTCACTGTGTTTTTGAAATTGTGTCACTGTGCGAGGCATGAAGGATAAGGTTATTGTGTTGGGGTGGCACAACCAACAGTGCGTGGCAGATAAAAAAAAATAATACATTTAGCTGATATATTCATTAAGACAAATGAATTAATGAGTCAGTTGCGTGCTTGGTGGCCATCTAATTGAGAGAAATTGGAGTTAGTATGGGATACTTTGAGAACTCACCTCCCCAGATGCCGATTTTCAATTGTTTATGATCCAAATTCTCAATGTAGTCACCCAGCACCTTGTTGAGAACATCGACCACAACGGCCTCGAATACCATCCTGTAGCCGTCTCCGTCTCCTCAGACTCCGTCTTCGCCGTCGTAGTTTGCGTCTTCAACTGTTATTAATCCAAAGCAAGCAGCTGTTAGCAGCCAAAAAGCGGCTGCTTATTGATTTTTCGTTGTATTTGTTATTACTTGTGTTTTCCTTGTGTATGTGAATGAATGTGTGTCTGTGTGTGCGTGTGTAGTTTGCGTAGTCTTTAATGGTCGTTTTGTTGTACACTCTCGTTGTATGATTTTTATTTCAGCCTTTTCTAAACATTAGAACAAAACAGAATGAAATTGGAATTGAGAGACGAAATATAACACAGTGGTGATGTCATCATCATCAACCATCAGCGGAAAACAACAAAAACATGCAAACAAATAGCCACACACAATATTTAAATGTTTCGTGAAACATTACAGCAAAATGAGGTGTAGCATTTGACATTGTTCTCAAAACCTTATTGACTAATTAACACGAAATCTGTTACCAAATGTGGCGTTCTTGGTGTGCCAACATTTGCGCCGCCTTTTTAATCACTACACTTTCTTTCAACCGTTTTATTGCCCTTTATTCGCCGTGCATATGCAAAGCTTTATCTTTAATTGCCAAGTGGTTCACAACTGTAACAGAACAGTAATGGCAACAACTACAACCAAAAAATAATAACAACAACAACCGCAAAGTTTACCTTGCCGACTTGAATATTCTCAATGCGCAATAATAAAAACACGCGCGCTGCCGAGCAACTCTCGGTAGAAACTGAACTCTCAGAGGCAACAGCTGTGTATTGTAAACGCTTATTTTGAATGGCATTCGAGGGTGGATTAAAAGATATGGAAGTAACACTTGTAACGGAATTTATTTCAATGAGAAACATTAAATCTAAGAATTGCAGTATTATAAACATTATCCATTATTTAAATAGAGTCTAAATAATAATAATAATAAATAAGTTCCATTCATCGATTTACCACAAAGAATGAACGAACTATATTGAAATTTATTCGTTCATAAAAAATGTATCGACTGAACTCAGTTCTTCAATTGAACTACTATGTACAACTCTGGCTGCGAATGGCAAAAAAAAGAACATCTGTGTGAATATCAACTTATCGAGAGAATGGTAAACTGATAAGCTGACGTGTTGAGCAGACAAAATTACAGAATTATTAATTAAGAAGATAAAATGAAAACAACATTTGTATTGCTTGTATTGGCCCTTGTGCCCATTGTATTATCCAAAAAGTTTAAGGATGAGGAGAAACCGGAATGGGCTAAGAAGGATATACGCGATTACAGCGAAGCCGATTTGGAAAGACTACTGGACCAGTGGGAGGTGAGTAAATCAAGTGCAAAGAGCTTCTCAATAAGCAGAAAATAATAATTGCAGGAAGATGAAGAGCCACTGGAAGCTGATGAGTTGCCTGAGCACTTGCGACCACAGCCAAAGCTAGACTTTTCAAATTTGGAGACCAAAAACCCCGAAGACTTACTGAAGGTGTCGAAAAAGGGGCGCACGTTGATGACGTTCGTGTCGGTTAATGGAAATCCCACTCGCGATGAAGCCGACGAAATAACTAAGCTATGGCAGACCAGTTTATGGAATAATCATATACAAGCGGAGCGCTATATGGTTGATGATAATCGTGCCATATTCCTGTTCAAAGACGGAGCCCAAGCGTGGGAAGCAAAAGACTTTTTGGTGGATCAGGAGCGTTGCAAAGGTGTTTCCATCGAAAACAAGGAATATCCAGGTGTCCACGTCAAGGACGAACTGTAGTTGTATTATTTGTATCTAAGTACTCCTTCCTACATTCTCATGTACATTATTTTTAAGCACAAAATGAACAAATTGAAATTAAAAGCAATTGGAAATGTATCCGGCCTGTCTTACCATTCGCATGTTTACGTTGAGCTTGCACCGCCCTGGTTTAGATTGTTTACGTTACAAGACGTCAAAATTTCGAGCCCCAGCTCCCCTTAGTTTGACCTTAGCAGACTCCACGGCTTCACCTCGTCGTCAAGCGTCGCAGTCAACCTGTTGTGGCTGCAATAATACCAAAAAGATGTCAATTCAAGCAAAAATCGGACCCTCTATTCTTAATGCTGATCTAGCAAATTTGGCTGAGGAATCGCAGAAATTGCTGGACAATGGAGCGGACTATTTACATCTGGACGTAATGGATGGCAACTTTGTGCCGAATCTAACATTCGGGCATCCGATGGTGAAGTGTTTGCGCAACAAAATCAAGGTAAAGACTGTGGTTTGTCAATTGAGGTGTGGTTACTTACTTTTCATTCACATAGGATGCCTTCTTTGAGACGCATATGATGGTGGACAATCCTGAGCAATGGATAGCTCCCATGGCTGATGCAGGCGTAAATCTTTACACATTTCATATCGAGCCAGTGTCGGATGTAAGCAAGGTCAGTCGGCTGATACAGGAGGCGGGCATGAAAGTTGGCTTGGCGATTAAGCCCGGCACAAAGGTAAGTTGAGGTTATGTGCACATGCGCGTGGATTGAACACATGTTGCCTTTTTAGGTGGAGCAATTAGAGAAATACATAGATATTGCTGATCTTGTGCTGGTAATGACAGTGGAGCCTGGCTTCGGTGGACAATCATTCATGGCCGACATGATGCCCAAAGTGGAATGGCTGCGCAACAACTACCCCAACCTGAACATCGAAGTCGATGGCGGCGTTGGACCAAAGACCATCGAATGCTGTGCCAAATCCGGTGCCAATTGGATTGTGTCCGGCACAGCGGTAGTTGGTGCCACTGATCAGCGCCAGGTCATCAGCGATATGCGTGGCGTTGTGCAGAGTTACATCAAATAGAGCTGAAGTACATTTTCCAATGAATTTATTACCTGTTTAAGTCCAAAGTCTTCAACCCAACAAGCAATTCCATTTAAAACAAAATTCTCTGTATACATGCGTATGTGATTAAAAGACAATTGTTGCATTTTATAGTTTTTATACATTTATTTTTCAACATTTATATATATTTATATATAAGTATATAGTATGTATATATGTGTGTATGACATTTTGCTTATAGCATTTAGTTGATTATAATTGTGTGTTTATGTGTGTGTGTGTTTGTGTAATTACACTTAGATTTATGCACTTTATGTTTAGTTATTGTCTGGCAATTTCAACTGTTGTCCTATTCCATAACTGCATCAATTCAAAAAATTCAGTGTAAAACATCTCAATATCATAAATTCTCAATGCCAAGTTTAGCAATGAACAGAAAATTTAGTATCCATTTTATTGTCAATATGTAAATTCTTTAAGTTTTAGTTTTTATTTTTCAAGTTATTTCATTATCATTCTGTGCATAATTAACAAGTGCGTTTCACCAAATGATCATCTAGAAACATGCATGTATTTCATCTTCTTTACATACATACATATGTAAATTCAACTAGTTAGTTATATTTTACTTTTGTTATCAGCTTGTTATTTAGTTTTTAGTTTTTTTGTTTTTTTTGCAATTTTGCTACATTTACATTTAACATTTTGCTACATTTATTATATTGTCTCGGTTTTAATATGTTCTCAAGCACATTGAAATTGAACAGTTTTGAGCGCATCTGGTAATTCATAAGACAAATATGGTTTAACAAAAACACGCATAGGCCCATTTCGTTTTAAGCATAGCAATTTTAACTAATTTGTGGTACAGCTTCATCTCTATATATATATATATGTGTAATTTCAATCAGTGTGGATCTTATGTGGATCTTAAGTATGTACGTTGTTGATTTGTTTGCGTATTATTGTATGCGTTTATCTTATACTCCTCCTTTGCCCGAGTCTTACATATGTATAAGTATATTTATATGTATGCATGTATATATATATATATATATATATAGTATATAACTTATTTCACTTGCCAATGCTAAGCATTATTACATCTATATTTATTATTATTATATATATATATGTATTTGATTTAGACTAAATATACATAAAGCTAAGCGTTGGTTTTTTGTTTGATAGTAGCCTGGAGCACAGGTATAAAAATAGCTCACCTTTAAATATGATCCATAAATGCGCAAAATCAAAAATGGAAAATAGTTTTTAACAGACTCATGGAAAATTCAATGAAAACTTGTTGAAAGGCAACAGGAAATGAAAATCTGTGTGTAAGAAATAACTACGAATATACATATGTATATGTATATGTATATGTATATGTATATGTATATGTAAATGTATATGTATGTAGTTATATGTAAGTATGTATGGCATTGTACGATTATTGAACATTTATATTAATTATATTCTTCAATCAAATAAGCATAATTCTGCTGAAATATGTATTGTCCTGCCCAGTCTAACATCTAAGCGCCCATAAAGGTCTGTTTATGAACTTATGTATATATATGTATACATATATATATGTATGTATATATGTATATATGTATGTATAAAGGATGCTCGTTTTGCAACAGCCCATTTGTTTTACATATATTTATATATTTATATATGTATATATATATTTATATGTCACTTTAATATGCATGTATAAATTTTAGACACCATCACATCTGCTTAAAGCTACAACTACATGATATATACCATATATTGTATATAATTTTCGTTTCTTTCTTTTTCTTTCATAATATGTATATTTATTTTGTATATTTCACGTACATCATTTTATCTTTTTGCAGTTTTGCTAAAAAAGTTTCGTGTGCCTTGTGTAATATGCGCTTCATTTGCCGCTTAAAATTAATATATATATATTTATTTATTTACTACTAATACTTTATTATTTTATACTTCGCATTGTGTTTGTTTTTTTTTGTTTTTGTTTTCTTATAATTTTTTTGTAAACTGATTGTACAAAACATGCATATAGTTCATTTATTGTTTAGTATATGCCAACTAATGTATTATACATTTGCAATACACGTATACACACCTTATTTAGTTGTATTGTTTCATTGGTTTTCTTTGAATATAATCATAAAGCATTTTCAACAAGTATAGCTAGAAATTATAGTGTAAACCAAATAAGTTTTAAGCCAGCACGTTCTGCATTTGCATGTGTGTGTGTGTGTATGTATGTGTATCTGTGTGTGTGTTAATTTCTTGCAGAAACAACCAATTTTGAGTCTTTAGTTTACGCATTTACTTCATTAATTAGTACACATTTGTTTAGTTAGCAAAATAGTTGTAAAAATTGTAGCACTCCCTAGTTACTACTCCTAGATGGGCATTAGGCATAGGCATAGTGCGTTACGTACTGGACCAGCGCCTAAGCGAATTAATACAATCAAATTAAATACAATATATATATAAATTATTATGCATATGGCTTTGTTGTTTGTTTCTTCATGAAATCAAATATTATTATTATTATGATTATTATTGCATTTTGTTGTGGCGTCCAGTCTAATGCGCAAGCTAAACAAGTACATAATTTTAGTTGTATATAGCTATAAACATTAGTTATACTATAATTTGGTTTACACCATTTGTTGTTGTTGTTTGTAAATAGTACATCAATATATGCATGTATAATACATATAACTAAGATATATGTTCTGTACTCAATCATTTTTCTTCAATTTATTTAAAGCTGAAACCCACGCATTGTAGTTAGTATTTTCATGTATTTTCATTTGTCTATAACTAGAATTACATATGCCTAATAAAGACTCGTTTTTTATATTCATTTTCTTTTTTCCCATAATTTCATTTTTGTTTTCTTTTTGTAATTATATTTTTTTTTTTGGAAAATTGTTGTGCATAGATTTTTTTTTGATTTTTATTGTCAATTGCACATGTCACTGGAGTTTCAAAATCAGTTAGGTATTTATATAATTATTATTGATTTTTGTTTTGTTTGTTTTGTTTTTCTTCTAACCATCAAATGCTCAAGATCAGCAATATTTTCCTTTTTAGTTTTTAATTTTTTAATTTTTTTTTCTCTTTTTTATTTTATTGTCTTTAATTGTCTTCTAATTTCTAATTGCTTATACGCTTTAACATACAATACTTTGGAATACGTTTTCTTTTTATTATTACAACTATTATTAACTTCTTTTAAGTGTTGCATTTGCTTTATTATAATCTTTTATGTTGATCATTTAATTTTTTATTGGCGGCAATCATACATTTTTGTTTGATATATATTTATTATATTTATAGTCAGATATACAGATTGATTCATTAAGTATTTAAGTTTTACATTTAACTTAGGCTAAGTGTGGGGGTACTTTTTTTTTTTTTTTGAGAGGTACATACATGCCTTATATAGCTCCGTTACCGTTAGTTCTATAACTAAATATATATATATTTATATATATATGTATATGTATATGTATAACACAATAATTTTGCTACAACTCAATCGTATAGTTATTTTATTGTCCACGATTCACGATATTTAGACACAAGGATTATGTATATGTTTTTTGGGTAATATGTCGGACATTTTTAGTGCCATATATTGAATAAATACATATATATATATTTGTATATATATATATATATCTATGGGGATACATATGTATATGTAAATTGATTATGTAGCTTGTATTGACATTTATTTGGGTAATGCTTTATATTCTGGTTTCGGTTCATAGAAATCTCTTTGTAAAAAAATTGACAAATAAATTCGGCAAATTGACACACGATTATGTTGCCCAGATCATTTTTTTTTTTGTATTTTATATCGTACCATCGGCTAGATCAGCTCAATTTCAGTAGCAAAATATATATGTATATAATGTGTGTAGGGTGTGTGTGTGTGTATTGAGTACAACAACAGTTTTGTTTTGTACTTTGTGCAAACGTTTCCAGGATATGCTGTATTCATATATCGTATATGATATATCATATCAATATTGTCACTATATATAAGCTAGGTATACATATATGTAGGATTATATTAAGTGGATTGATTGGGTGGATGAGGGGAGGGGGGGAGTGGCTTTACTTACGCTCCTCGCTATCATAAAAGTCAATACCCTTGGGCTTGCCATTATGATAATTGTAGGGTTTACGTTTTCTCACCGGTCCCGTTGACAGTTTGGATAGTATATCGGGTCCACCCGGATGTAGATCGTATTTCTGTATGGGCTCTTCGTTGGCGGGACGGGAATGCTTTTGGATTTGTTCGTGTATCCAGGGCACATACTTGATGACATTGGCATAGACACCAGGCAGTTTGGGATGTGCACACATGATGCCCCACGATACAATGCCGCCGACAAACCAACGATCCTTCTCACCCGGATACGGACAGAGTAAAGGACCGCCCGAATCACCCTAAATACGATATATATTAAAATATATTATATATACATTATATAAGTTATTAAATATGCTTTGACTCACCTGACAGGCATCCTTGCCGCCATCATCAAAGCCAGCACAGACCATACCATCGGATACGGTTAAGTTGTCCAGCCATTCGTCACACTGATTCCTTGTGATAATCGGCACCTGCACCTCGTTGATAATGAACTCGTATGTTGATTTGGCTGCATATAGAATATGGTATAGTTATTTTCAGGTATTTGCAACGCCTTTAGTTCTACTTACGATCCTTATCGTCACGTTTGCCCCAGCCGATGACGGTGCACAGCTGCTCCGGACGCAGCATCTTGACATTGGGCGGAGGCAGGCACACGGGCAGCAGATGCTCATGGAAAGCAACACGTGTGGCAAGCTGGAAAATGTGAAGATGCACTTCATTTTTATTGGGAATGTTATGATTAATCCTTAATATGAAACGACAGAAGGAAGAACGGACGGAAGGGAAGTGGAAAGGACAGAAGGAAGGACGGACGGAAGGTGGGACGGAAGAACGGATGAAAGGACGGAGGGAAGGACATGCGGAAGGGCGGAGGGAAGGACGTATGGAAGGGCAGAGGAAAGGTCAGAGAGAAGGACGGAGAAACGGAAAGACGAGGGATGGACGGAGGGAAGGACGGAGGGAAGGTCGGAGGGAAGGACGGAGGGAAGGACGGAGGGATGGACGGAGGGAAGGACGGAGGGAAGGACGGAGGGAAGGACGGAGGGAAGGTCGGAGGGAAGGACGGAGGGAAGGACGGAGGGAAGGACTGAGGGAAGGACGGAGGGAAGGACGGAGGGATGGACGGAGGGATGGACGAAGGGATGGACGAAGGGAAGGACGGAGGGATGGACGGAGGGAAGAACGGAGGGAAGTACGGAGGGAAGTACGGAGGGAAAGATGGAGGGAAAGACGTACGGAAGGGCAGAGGAAAGGACAGAGAGAAGGACGGAGGGACGGAAAGACATAGAGAAGGGCGGAGGGAAGGACGGACCAACAGACAGACGAACATGACTCATTCGACTCGGCTATTGATGTTGATCAAGGGTCTGCCACGCCTCATTCTGCCTGTTACCTACATACACACTACAGGGTATAAAAAGAACTGCACTCACCTGAAAGAGGGCTATATCATTATCGTGGGCAATGGCCATATTGTACTGCGGATGGGGTATAACCGTTTTGACCTTGACCTTTTGGGCCGTGTATGTGAATGAGTTGCGACGCGTGACGCCCAGCTGTATGGTCCAATCCTCCAGATCAATGACAGTGTGACTGCCAAGACGAGAAGTTAAGATGACGTTATAAGCACAAATATATAGAATGGAGACTAAATACTCACTTGCCCACGCAGTGGGAGGCGGTGAGAACCCACTGATCGGAGATTAGAACGCCGGCACAGTAGAATACCTTCTCTGGGCCGCCCAAAATGGCAGCCAGAAATGGCCAGTTGCCGGGATATGCCTTATCGCCACCAATGATACGTCTGGAGGGTCGCTGCTTGCCACGTCTGACCTTGCCGCACTCTATGATAGCCAGTAGATAGGTTAAGCAACAGGCAATGTATCAAACCGCCTGCGTAACTTACCAAAATTGGAGCAGGTAAGCTCTGCTATGGGATAATCCTCGGATTGTCGGCAATTGGCAAACTCCTGCATTAAAGTGGAACGTCGTTTGGCATAGAGCTTCCAAATGTCTGTGGAAACATTAACGGAGGCCAGCAGTGGGCGATGAGTGCGTTGGGTGACCACACTGGTGGCATTCACAGAGGAGTAACCAAGTATAGAGCACACAGCACTGGGGGAAACGGCACGATCCCAATTCTTAACACAGGCGGGCATCCATTGACGTTTCTTCATGCGATAAACCTCCAAGACACCGGAACCCACATCACCATTCCGTTCACTTAGACGCACTGCAACAGGTGAAGGTATCAAGGTAACTGTGAACAGATTCATCATGCTAACAACTTACAACAATTGCGCTCATCCTGGGCATAGGGACAATCATTGACGCCATCGCAAACATGATTTGTGGTTATGCAACGATCATCGCCACAATAAATCTCTCCCTCCTGGCAACGTGCACAACTGCCCTCATCCGTCTGATCCATGCAATCCAAATTGCCATCGCACACGTATTCATTGGGCAGACAACGATTCTGGTCACAGAGAAAGCCATCGCATTCGGGATTCGCCGATGATGTCATCACCTCACGCACCTCATCCAATCCCACACAGTCCTCGGCACTCGAGAAGTCCTTGAAGAGCTTACAGTTCAAATACTCCGGCAGGGTTAAGCCAAATACATCGAAAAAGAAACCACAACGTCGCATTGTCTCCGTGCAGAGCGTTTTACATGGCGGCACTGTGGCGCTGTGGAACGAGGGTGGTTCGAGAAGTTTGAGATGAGATTATAAAAATAAAACACTTCCGAATGGTTCTCCATGTTCACATTCAGCAATTACTCACCCACTCTGACCACACTTGGGCACAAACAACGTGCAGAGGAACAAGGAGACCAGCTCATAGCAACGCACATCGACCAATGCCTCATACGATTCCAGATCCTGTGGGATGAGATTGTTTAATGAAATGTCTAACCGCTGATGTTATCATTACCACTTGAGTCTCTATCTGGCCAAAGTGCCCAATGTAATTGGGAAAGACGGTATAATTGTAGGGTATCTGCGGTCCCTGGCAGAACTTCACAATGATGGGCAGACAGGTGCCTGGCGCTGGATTTTTACCAAAGCTACGCCAAGTGTCCTCCACATGGATGGTATTGATGATTGTCTTGTTCACAAACTTAATGGTCGGATAGGCATTGAAGTAGGCAGCCAAACCGCCGGCAATGGCCAACAAGGCGAATGCATTGATCAGTATCTGGAACAGGCGAAACTTCAATCTTCCATTGGTAATGTACGGATTGGAGCTCTTGCGACGATTGATGATCTGTGAGAACGAGTGGTTAGTCAAGCATTGTGGGTACACAATGAGTGGTTTACCTGATGCTGCAAGGACATGGTATGTGGTGCGCCATTCTGAAAGCGTACAATCGTTTGTAGGCTGCTGGGCGTGGCATTTGTGCACTTGTTGAGCGGTGGCAACGTCTGCGGTGGCTCCAGCTCCTCAATGGGCTCATGCTGCACACCCTGACGACAGACAATGGGCGCTGGTGCTGCAACAGAAGGTTCCTCAATGCAATGTTCGCTTGAGTTCGAGTTTTGGTTGGACTTACCGCTGCAGAGACGCTTGGCGGATAAGGAGGGCAAGAGCGGTGCCTCCATGAGCTTGGGATTGTAGCCGGGACTGGATGTCTGGCTAAAGCTGTCGCTGGATATGGTCGAGTCCTGGCGAAAGTTCATCTTGCCACGCGACGGCGTCGACTGTCCACCAATGCCGAAGCGTGACGGTGCCAAATCCATGAGCGGTTGTCGCTGCACCACACACGGAGCGGGTGCGCTCTTCCGAGTGCTTTGGGCGGCGGCCAGCAGGGGCGTCTCCATGAGCTTGGAACTGTAGCCGGGACTGGAGCTAATCGAGTAACTGTCACTGGAGAGCGTCGAGTCCTGACGTTGCTGCAGCTTCGGATAGACAATGGGCGGCGGCTTGTTGCGATTCAATTTGTTGCGCACGGTCAACGGCGGCTGGGCATGCACCTTGGGTATCGATTCCATGGACTCAAACGAGTTGAGATTACGCAACGGTGGCTCTGGGGGCCCTGGACGTTTCGGATTGGGCACAGTGAGGCCAGCATTCAATGAAACTGATGTGGATGACATGGTGGCACTGGATATGGTGCTAGAGCCACTGCCAGCGGATGATGTGGATGCCGAAGCTGAGACGCTGCTCGTTGTCTCCTTGCTGCAATCACTTGAGGAGCTGTTCTTTGATGGCGGCGGCGGTGGCAACTTTGTTGGCAACTGTGGCAACTTGCGAGCTGGCACCGCGGGCAACTTGTTGCTGCTGCTGCTGCTACTGTTGCTGTTGCTATTATTGTTGTTGCTCATCATGTTGTTGCTGCTGCTGCTGGCATACAAATTATTATTGAGCTTGTGCATCACATCATTGAGAGCGGCACGTTCCAGACGGCACGTATCCTTGGCCAGCGGCGAATCAATTGAGCTGGACATGGGCTTCTCATCCAGCGAGGACTGCGTGTCCACCGATGAGAAGCGACTGCGAAAATCAACGCTCGTCGAGCTGGAGGCAAAACGTTCGCTATGCCCACCCGATGAGGAGCCATATGCTGAGTCCACGGTGCTGCTGGAGGAGCGCTGGGCCCGTTTGGCCACGTGACCGTTGGCATAGCGACTGCTGTGATAGTTGGCGACCTTGACAGGTGTCGAGGTTAGTGACTCATCGAAAACTGAATTCTCCAAACTCATGCGGTCGTCATCGGAAATGCCATCGGCATCCGCGTATGCCGGACGTGCGGCAATGTCAACAAGCAGCACTGATTGGCCAGCAGCAGCGGCAGCCGCAGCAGCAGAGCCACCCAATGTGGCACCACTCAAACAGTTGCCACCTACATTTGTTGGCTGTGGATAAACAAACACATTGCTGACATTGCTGGCATTGCTTGCCACATCCTGGCATCCAACATCAGTCTGCATCACAGTCTGCCAACCACATTTGGCTCGCATCATTTGCCGTCGTGGTATCGGCGGTGGTGGCGTCACTGGCGTATCCACGCGCACCAGCTGCTGATGCTTACCCGCTGCGATGATGGCTGCCAGCGGTGCTCCTATTGCTCCTGCTCCTGTACCAGCTACAGTGCCAGCTCCTGTTCCTACTGCTGCTGACTTGCAATATTTCTGATCCGACATGTTTACCTGAGGAATCCACGCGAAAGTAATAAAAATGGAAAGTCGAAAGTCAAATGGCAATGCTCTCTCTCTCACTCCCTCACCCTCGCCCTCTAGACCTGGCCAATGAGTCGGTCTAAGCCGTCGGCTAAGCTTGCAGTGCATTAAACGAAAAAAAAAGAGAATCATCAAGCAGACGAGCAAAAGCCTGACACAGCTTACCTCAGCAGTTGTAGCTGCCGACGGGGGAGGAGGTAGGGAAGGCAGGGACATGGACAGGCACGAGAATTGAACTTTGTTTGCCCCGCAAATTTGCGCGCGTGGCACACAACACATTTTTGACGTGGCAGCCACACGATGATGAGCCAAGCAGCGACTTGGTGGGTTGCGGCAGGCAGTGAGGCCGGGCTTGCGGCTGTGATTGATGGGGAGGAGGTTGAAGAGGGGCAGGAGAAGAAGGAAGAGAAGGAGCAGACGCACACCGAGACGTTGGCGTGTGCATAGCTTTGGGAGGGACTGCAACTGCAACTGTGCATTCATCGATCTCATGAATTATGCAGCGCCAGCGTTACTTGGCCCACAAGTGCTGAGCTATTTAGCCTTTTTATAGCCAGACAGAGAGTGATTTCGCTGGCTAAGTAAAGGTAACTAAACGAATTTATTGGGAATCTTTAGCAGGAATACGAGAAGGTTTAAAGAGTTACACAAGGGTTAAAGAACATAAGGAAGTGTACAATTTATAAAGACGGGTTGATAAAATGAAGAAGTGTTGAATGTATTGAACAGGGGTTAAAGAGTTAAGGAAGGGTTAAAGAACTTAAAGAAGGGTTAATAAAATGAACAAGTGTTGAAGAACTAAAGGAAACTTACGGCATTGAAGAAGAGCTAACGAGTTAATAAAGGGTTAAAGAACTACAGGAAGGTTTAAGATTTAAAGGAGGGTTAAAGAACTAAAGAAGGGGTAAAGAAATAAATAAAGGTTAAATAATTCAAGAAGGGTTAAAGAACTAAAGAAGGGTTAAAGGAGTTCCTATAAATTTCAAACTGAGATTCCAAGACGTCAATACAACTTTTTGAATTGAAAATACTTCAAAACACTTAAAAAATCCCTAGAGAAATCTTATAAAATCTTCCTCTTGATTAACTTCCCCTTGATCTTTATAGACTGTCGAAAATTAGTGCTAAAACAAGGCAAGTTGTGTTTAAAATCTAAATAGAAAGAAGAAGGCTGCTATGCTCAACAACGTAATAAATAAATCAAGTGAACCAAGTCTAAAGTTAAGCTCTGAGTCTACTAACAAATTCAGTAAGATACTCCGTATTTAGCCTTGTTTCAAGCGCACTTTGGTAGCGAACTCTTCACTGCTTTTGGCCAAGACAATTAATCAAAGCGGCATTTTGTTGTAGCTCAGCGTATTTCTAGGATATCATCAAGGGCTTACCAGCATTTCCGCGGCAGTTTGGGGCAGCTGTGTGGCTTTCTGCTTATCCTCAAGCATGGGATAATAGTGGGAGGAATGACGGCGAACGATGCTGCTGCCATTGCTGGGCAGTGGTAGAAGGGTAACCGATTTGCATTGCTCCTGTTGCTTGTCATAAAAGTCCAGCAGTGAGTTGAGGGGCAAGGCCAAACTGGAGGCACGCTCCGAGCTGCAATTGTTGCGATAAGTTGTTGGATAAGTCGTTGATGTTATTGATAAAGGGCGAAGGATATCGAATAAAGGATAATGGAGTAAGGGAATGGGTTAAGAGCATGCTTACCGTGTGCGATTGCGTTGGGCATCGCTCGAGTGCGGATCCTGCGAGACGCTAAGAAATTGTTTATTCATATCGAGTGCGTTCATGTTTTAATCAGCGTCATTAAGCGAAATCAAACTGCAAAAAAGAAAAGAGCAGTAAGAAAATAAGTTAAGCATTAGCACATATGGCAAACGGAAAACTTTGACCAGCTAACATTGATCAAATGATGTCTGAGATACACACACACACACACACACACACACACAGCGAGAGTCCTGTGCATGCTGTGCATAACAAATTTATACTAAGAGGAGCAACGACAGCAAATGTAAAATCATGAATAAAAATCAATTATGCAATGGCTCAATAGCTCACACTTAGCTCAGTACGTGACAATAAAGCGGCCCAAATGCAGTAATCACACACACTCACACACACACTATCAAACACACACACACACACTCCTTCTCCCAGTAAGCATATGAGGATGCCGCTGAACTACAACGACAACGACAACGGAAACGTTACCATGCCACGCAATTTGGCCTTTTGTGTCTAATGGATATGCCATTAGCCTGGCCCACATAACAAAAACCCCGCCACAGACAATGACATTGGCCTCTGGCTGAGAGAGAGAAAGAGAGAGAGACAGAGAGAGAGAGAGAGAGGTAGAGCAGAGCACCAATATTTTGATATTGACATTGGTTTTGTCACAAGACTTTCACTTAGAGATGAGCACGTGTCGTGGCACTTTTAGTTGGACATTTAGGATTAACAAATATTAAGTGAAAGCTCATTAAAGCACGCCTTATCAATTGTAGTAAATTATGCCCTATAAATGTTTATACAATTAAATCAAAAGGAAAACAATAAGATAAATTATTTGCTTTTGTTTTATGCATATAAATTAAAGTTTATTAAAGCTATTCAATGTTATAGTAATAAAATTAATGCAGCTCAAATGAAAGTTTGAAGATAGAAAAAAGCTTTAAAGATACATATAACTTTATGTTAATTTCTATTAAATGAAAGTTCATTAAAGAAAGCTAATAAATATATACATTTCCATAACTTAAAACAACAATAAACAACTTTTATGTTTAAATGAAAGCTCCTTAAAGCTAAGCTTGCTAATGTTAAACTGCTGCAAAAGATTTGCTTTAGTTTTAAATGCAATATTAAGATTAAATGAGTAACAATCCAAAGCAACTTTCAATTACTAATGAAAGCTCATTAAAGCTCTAGAAGTTTATTTAATATACTTGGAAATATCTATAATTTTAAACAAAGAAAACTGTCATAAATGTAGATATTACATAAGACCATAAGCTGTTTAGATCACGAGCTCATCTCTTATTTGAACTTGGCTTTGTCATAGTTATAGTTCATTATCGCAATATTTGTATCTTCTAAATGTCTATATGTCTAAATGTCTGCATAAACGTATATAAACGTATATAAGTAACTGTGCTTTATTGCCAGCCACTTTGATATTGGCCAATATTCATTTGTTGACACTACGCCCCCCCCTCCCCCCTTCTTCCACAAACTGAGGATTGAGTCTTGTGGAAAACTGTGTCAGCAGTTGGGTCTTAAAGCTGTCAGCATATAATACACAATATTACGTTGGCTCCTTTGACACTGACACTGGTAAGTAAAGATGCTTTTAAGTTGCTGCTGCTGCTGTTGTTGTTGTTCTTTTGGCCATGGAGAATAATTGAACGATTTATGAGCTGCCTGCTCAATTTTGATTGAGATGACGAATGCAGCAACTGTGCTTGTGCCACATCAATAAAAAAGTCAAGTCAATAACTGGTGGTGTAATTAACTTTTAAGCGACACTGTGTTTGCCAATATATGTGCGAATATATTATATATATATATGTATATATAAATGCCACAGGTAAACGCTGCCATATGGTAATACATCAATGGCGACCTAAATTGAGGCAGCTCAATGCGGAGTACACAATTTTCCAGTTTTTCACGCATTTCCAATGCCAGAGAAAGGCTGGTGAAAGGCAACAGGTGAAAGTGGAATGCAAGCCAACCAGGACAATGCATACACAACAGCAGCAGCATCAGCACCACCAGCAGCCACGGGCAGCAACAGCAGAGTCAACTTACTGCACTCCCCTCCCACTCCCCATCCAGGCCAACCCTCAAGCCAAACTGTGCTGGTTGATAATGTGTCAAGGACGTTAATTGACACTAATAGGATACAGTCAACTCTGACAGCATAACAAACAGCAACAACAACAAGTACAGGCAACCTGTCCTCATGTATTGCTTCTAGTTGAATTCACAAGAAATGTTATTGCAATTTTGCCGTTTGGCAGTTGCAACATGCCAATTATTCTAGTGCATATGTGCGCTTTACTCAGAAATACGTAATTTCCATTTTTAAATAGCCTTAATGCTTAACATAGTTCAAGTGCTTACAGCTTAAAATAGCTCTGCAATTTGCTCAAGGAGTTCCAGCGAAAACAGTTGAGTTATAAGTAGTGATAGCTTCGGCAAGCAATTGATGTGCATTTCTTATATTCTAAGAAATATTTGAAGAGCTCTCATAGAATGCTCTTTTGCTAATGCAGAACAATTTAGAACAGTTGCTTGCAGTTTTAATTTATAGTTTATAAAATATGCATTTAATTTAAAATATTTATTTATATTTATATATATATAATGTATATTTATTCTTGTTTATATTTAAATTTATTTTGTAATTGTCTGTGAAAATATTTGCAAACTCAACTTGGCCAATTCCGCATTTAAATGCTTTTGGCTCTCATTATCATTCTTGTTGTTGTTGCCGAAGTAACTTGCTGATTAACTTGGAATTCCTTTAGCCATTTCCATATACAGAATGTAATTTACTGCTTTAACTTTGTGCAAATATTTTCGCCCGCAACAGCAGCAACAAGAACAGCAACAACGATAGCTGTGGCAGCTGTACCACTGGAGGTATACTTAATATTGTTTGCCAAAGCAATCAGGATACAACAACTACAGCATTGGCAACAACATCAATGTATGGAATGGAATTTAAACCTTTTCAATCTTAAGCTCGCAATGATTTGCCTCTCCAACTTGGCCAACAATTTTTGTTGGCGCTGTGATTTCTGATTTACAATTTGTTTCGCATTTGAGAATGTTTTTAAAAATTGACACTTGTCACATGCTAGACGACAACGACAACGACAATGACAACGACAATGTCGATGACGTTGACCCTGAACATCATTTAAAGTAGATCTTAGAGCAATCTTGGGACATCTTGACAAATGTTTATCTTGGACTGACGAACAGCCGCAGCTGTTGCTCCGCTCTCGAAAATCTACAATGTTGCCAGGATTACAACTTAAAGGCACGCCTCGCTATCTAAGTGCCTGCTTCTACTTTCTCCCCCTCCCACCACTTGCATTTGCCATTGGCTTTGCTTTCTGCGTCGCAAATTCGTTTTGGCCACATGCGAAGTGCTCTTGAGCCTCGGCTAACAAAAGCAAACAGTTTATGAGTTCATATGCGTTTGGAATTCGTATTAAGCATACAAATGCCAAGTAAATATAATTTCTCTACACATAACTGTATGTGTTTGTGTGTGCGTGTGTGTGTGGAGCATGCACATACACATTCATAACGAATTTACAAGCATTTTTAATATTTATTTGCTAACAGAGCACAGGGAACAGCCCAGGCCACTCAAGCAGCTCCAACCACACAAAATTGAATTATTTTCAAATAAATTATATATTCAAATCGAAATTTCGTTTATTTCTCTATTAATTGGACATTTGAGCTAATATATAGATTAGCTTGAGCCACAAATTGAATATGGTAAACCATTTGTTGAATTTGTTGAAATGTCTTGATTGATTTTTTTGCCGGATACAGATTTGCATATTCGTTCGTTTGCAAAAAGTCAGCTGCACTTTAGCAGTATTTGTGTTTGTATAAAAACTTATATTTAATAATCATTTATTACTATTAATATTAATTATTAAATATTCATTTCCAATCGAATTACTGCTTTTAACAACAAGTCTATGGCTTTGATTTAGATTTCTTGGCTGCGCTTAAAACTAGGCAATGATTTTTTATACATGGCTTGTAAATTGAATAATCCTGTGCTCTGAAAAGTATGCTACACTTTTTATATGTTTTTATGATAGATTACCTTGTTGAATTTTGTATGTTAATTAAATTCTAATTTCATAATTCAACACTAAGCATTAAAAAGGAGGTTATCTTCAGCTTGTCACTCACATATTTCAACTAATCTTTCAAGTAGAAAATAAATATGACAAATTGCCCTGAAAACTATGCTACATATTGTGGCAGCTACAGCATTTGTGATTGTGCAAAAGCTAAACAATTGTTATGCAAACACAATCCAGCTCATAACTGGATAATCTGTCCACTGACCATCATTAAAATGCCAACACATAAGAGTATTTTTGTATTTTTGCTTTGCTTTGGGGGGCTGGACTGTGAGTTATGCAAGACGGAGGCCAATTACCAAACAGCCCATTAAATTGCCTGTGGGCCATTGCTTAATTTGTCTTGGCCGCATCCTGGCAACTGGTTATGCTGGACAATTCCAGATATGGGCCGAGGACGAGACCGAGAGAGAGAGCGAGAGCAAGGCCAGGACATCACCAATCATGAATGACATGGGTGCGACTTGAACGGACGTGTGTCCTAATAATGTTACCCACATGGGATATTTGTGCTCCTCTTGCTTCTGCATCTCTTACTCCTTTCATACGCACCCTGGTTTTTCTATTTTGCCCATCACTCGCATATTTTCTCATCCGCTTGTGGTCCAAGCTACTTGGAATTTCATTACTATGCCCTAAGCCCAGCGCCTGTCAGCCCAATCCCTGAGCTCGCACGTCGCAGGCCAAGCAAGTGAATAAAAGAAGAGCAAAAAAAAATCATGAAAAATTTGAACAACGTGTGTGAGTGCCAGTCTCAGTCGTAGTTTGAGTGTTTGAGTAGCTGAGCATAGAGTGTCTCAGCGTTGGCTCCGTGTGAGTGCAGCTATGCGTACAATTCCTAGCTCACAATATTTCACGCTTTTTTTTATTTCTTTCTATTTTTCTCTCACTTTTTGTTTGCTTTTGCATGACAGCCTTTGTGGATGGAGCATAATTTAAATTTATTGCCCGGCTGCTAGTTATTTTCCTTTCATTTGCGTTGCTCATAAATTATGTGTGCGCATTTAATTAGTTTTGTGCAATAGACGACACGTCGTCAGGTGCTCGTTACTTGCCACATTCAGATTGCTCTGAGCGCTGGGGGATACTCAACTTCTGAGGGTCTTCTGCTACGGGGAAAGTAGCAAAGCTAAGCACTAGTATGAGTGCTCAGAAACGATTCATGGGAATCTAGAAACCTTTGGAAAAAACACGTTTTTTTCATAAAGCAAATAATGTGTGCTTAAACACAGCAAACAATTGAGAAGTTTGTGATAAATAGCAGTTGGAAATTATTTAAATTGTATTCTGTAAAATTATACATTCAATAGAATCAATATTGAATTGTAATTAATAATAAAAATGCATTTTATATAGCAATAGTTTTACTTTTGACATTTTATAAATAAATATATAAATATAAAATATCTTAAAATGTTTAGAATTCACAAACTCAAGATAAAGAATTAAAGTTCAAACAATTATCAGGTTAATTGTGATAATTTGAACAAAGTTAGTTACACTTTTTAGCAAAGATAAGTTAGTGAAACAAGCAACTATTCAAACTACAACTTAAATGTGAAATACATTCTTTCGAAATGTCCTTTTTTGAATAACGAAGCATTATCAAGAAGACAATTCCATGGAAAATCGTTTCACATGTAACAAAGCAAGATTCTTTATAAAGTAAATGGTAATATATTCAGTTAAATATCTTGGGATTTTCGGTTGAAATTGTGCAATGTTATCAAGTTTTTGTATATTTACAAAGAACTAAAGAAAGAAAGACAGAAACAAAATTAAATCGCGTAACATAAAAACTAAAAGCTAACTTAGTTAGTTAGTTGTTGTTGTAATTGTTGCTATGCCAAAAGTAAGAAGAAGAACAAGTTAAATAACATTGTTAGCAGAATCCTTTAGCTGAATAAGAATTAACAACAAAGGAGGGCATAATAATGACATTAAGCACAACTTAGTTGCACTTCAAACGTGAATATAATGCGCTACAATGGGAATTACAGCTGAAATTACAGATACAGATACAGACACAGATACACAGATACAACAACGCAGTGTCTGCTAATGCTTTACGTAACGCAATGACAAACAGAATTTGTTGCGTTTTACACACACAGGCACACATGCTCGCTGGCACGCCCATACAATTAGCAAACAAAATATTATAGACACACGCATACACACACACACACACACACACACATAGCAGAGCAGAGCATGAGCAGACGCATTTAAAGCGAACAAAATGTGAGCCATTGTAAGTGATTGTGCAATCAGAACTGCCCTGGGTGTGAGACATAATGTGATTGTGCGATTGTGTCAACCTGCATGGATATGTGTGTGTGTGTCTGTGTCTTCCTCTTCCCCTCTCTCTCTCTCACTCTCTCTGTCTCAGTCTCTTTCTGCTTGTATTGTTATGCGCTCGCTACAAACGGCACCAATGAAAATCCAACTAAGCTTTCAAGTCAAAGGCAAATTGTTAAAAATTGCAAAACAAATTCTCTATGTGTGATTATGTGTGTGCGTGTGTGTGTGTGTGTGTGTGTGTATAATAAGACTGTGTATTAGTATTGTGTGGATGACCTCTGCTGCTGGCCACTATAACGAGTGTTGTCTGTGGAATTCAATGCTGCCTACATCCGTCGACTGATTTGATTATGCCCTATAAAGCGCATTACCTTAATAAGGGTAGCTTGCTTGGCAGAAAGAGAGAGAGAAAGAGACAGAGAAAGACAGCAAGAGAGGGAGAGATAGAAAGAGAGAGACTTGCAATCAACTAGCAACTGCTTCTGATCATATTTGACTCTTGAACTGGTTTATCGATTATAAATCTGCGCGATATCGATAAGAGTGACTGTAAATTGAAGTATGCTCTTCACTTGAGAGATAGACAGAGGAGTAGATGGACACAGCGTGAGAGAGAGAGAGAGAGAGCAAGAGAGATGTATAACATATAACAAAGAACAGACCAAACATCTGTGAGAAAACCACACCAAGCATTCGAATTTCAAAGGGTATCTGTGGCTCGTGCGGCTGCAACAATTCAAGTTTGCTTTCATTTTCATTTTACATTCAATAGGCGTGTCAACGAGTGACAGTCATCATCATCATCATGAGCTTTATATGCCAACTTTAGTCGCAGTTCCGATTTTTGGGGACTTACAATTTCATTTCATCTCATTTCCGTCAACGGCGATCGGTAATCAAAATGTGTGTGAGTGTGTGTATAAGTGTGTGTGTGTGTGTGTGTGTGTGTCTATGTGAACTCATATATTCACAAATTGAATGTCATTCAAGATTGTGGTCTGGGTCTAGGCATTAAGTCTGTCCAAGTCTCTAGTCTCCCTCTAGGCCCTAGTCCCTCTAGTCTCTAGTCCCTAGTCCCTCTAGCCTATAGCCTGGCTTGGCATGTTTGCCTGCCACTCAGCTGTCATGTTTGATTTGCACATGAGTGAAATGCAGAAAATTGTGTGCTCACAATTGGGGCGGCAATTGGGCGTAACTGAATGGTTATGCATACATCCTGTCCCTATATGTCCTATATGCTCTCCTTCTTCTCCTGTTCGTTCTGCCCCTTCTACTGTCATATTTTGCTAACTTTTATACGCTTCTGATTGTCATTGTGATTGTGATTGTGAGGCTGCGTTTACTTCGTGCAAATAGTGGCAGTTGTTGAAATCCGCATGGATTTTGCATTGTCATGTTCTGTTTACATGTGAGCATATAGTAGTTGTTTGAAGTAAACTTTTAGCCGCCAGCTCGTACACATGTGTGTGTGTGTGTGTGTGTGTTTAAGCACGTGTTAACATTAAATATGCCACGCCCCATTCCCATTCCCATTGCCACAAACACAAACACACTTTCACTAAACACATAAAAGCATTAACCTAGCATTTCCTAGCATCAATCGAGCCGTTGTCAAGCGTCTGCTCTTCAGTTTAACAAGCTTCATTCATACAACTTGATAGATATATCTATTGTTCGTACGTCAATGTGATTCATTACAATTGAAGCTGATTTTCGCAGAATTACCTCATGGTAAATAACAAAAAAAAAAAATACAACAAATAAGATAAATAACTATTTATCTTGGGGCAACAACAGTTCAACACTTCAACGGCATTCAGCATTTTCCTTATTTTCATCTGTGCAACAGTTGAATTATGAAATTCCTGTTTCAAATGCATTTAACGCTGTCAACGTAATTTACAATTTCCTTGGAATTTACTGTTGTCGTCATTTTCAATTAGTTTTCTTGCAATTTTCCCGCAAAAAAATATGAAAATATTTTCATGTGTTAAGCGAATTTTAATGATTTTTAATTAATTTTAATAATCACTGCAATTGACAGATTTTACAACACTCAGCTACTGCATTTTCCTGAGATTTTCATGCATTTTCCAGTGCAACATTCAAATACTTTTCAATTGTTTGCAAAAGTGCAAAGTTGTGTTTTGTGTTGAACTTGCAGTTGCATTTAAAACAAAACTCAAACACACTTAGTGAGTTGAACTTTTTGCCATTTATTTATTAATAAACTATTTTTGAGTTTATAGCAATATTTTATAATATTTTATAGACCATAAAGTTGCACTGCTAATCACGGCAATTGATAGTTTTAATGTTTAAACAGCTCTCAGCTCTTGATAGCTTCTGAGTTCTTTTCATTGCATTGCTGGCATTAACTTGGCCAGCTTTCAGTTTTGATTTTCTTTTATTTGTTTTTTTTTTTTTTTTTTTTTTTTTTTTTTTGTTAATTTTAATTAATTTCCAATAATGGAGCTGGCTTATTGATAGATTTAATGCTTAGTTTACAGTTCGTTTAACGCAAAAATGCAATCAATTTTTGTTAAGAACTTTACGATTTGTATACAAGTTAACTTTGGAAATTTAGTCAAGTGTCGTGTTGCCTTATAGCCAATTTAGGGCAGAGCAAGCAATGCGTATAGTAAACAATGTACAGTCAACATCATCATTATCATGATTTGTATTATCATTATTATTAGCATTATCATTATCATTATCATTATGCTTGTTAGCTTGTGTCGTTTTGAGTTTACATTTTGATCAGCAGCCGCATTGCTGTTGATGACAATGACAGCGTTGGCAGCTTTACTTTCATTAGTCAAGGCGCCAATGATAATATTGACTAAATGATAAACTGACCAACTGCCTGGCTGACTGCCTGGCTAGCTGACTGAAGTGGCTGCTTTGTTTTTTCTGCGGCGCACGTGTCAGTGTTTAATGCTGCCTGGACGAGCAATGAATCTATCTATCTATGAGTTAAGCTCTGTGTGTATGTATGTATGTGTGTACATGGTGGGGTGTATATGTGTATGTGTGTATTTGTAACGAGAAGACAAGGCACAGGATTTCGACAAGTCGCGTGCTCATCAGATACAAACGCCTGCCAGGATGCCGCACTGTCAGATACTTTTCAGCGACCAACGTGTGCACTGAACCAAAGACAGTGAGTCAGTCAGTCAGTCAGACAGACAGACAGTGAGTCAGTCAATGGGTCTATTATGTGGTCATATGGTAGCTGCTACTGCTGCTGCTGCTCTTACCCAGTTACATTTATCAGTTAGTCGCCCAGACATGAAGCTAACCATTAAGCGCTTGTATTTGCCACATTTCAATTTCATTTCCAGTTCACAGTGTGTGTGTGTGTGTGCTGTGTGTGTGTGTGTGCTGTCTGTGTGTGCTGTCTGTTTGTTCAGCGAGTGTCCTGGCAACTGTTTTAACGGAAATTGATTTTTATACTTGAACGCTTTTGCCAGTTTTGCGCAGTTATTGTACCACGGGGCGTATGAATATATAAAACTATAGACTACAGCTGGAACTGGCACTGGCACTGGAACTGGAACTTGTAGTGCAGCTGGAACTGCAACTGCAACTGCAACTGCAAGTGCTTTCTAATTTATAGTTAGACATTACAATTGCATGTATTAGACTCACCTCAGATTTTAATTAGATTTCAATCGCATTTTCAGTTTACAACTTGACATTGAGGCAGACTTGGGTTGCTGCAACTGGCTGTGGCAACGGCGTTAGCAGACAGACAGACAGATAGACCAACAGTTGGAGAACAGCACAACAGCGGAGTGCGGCTAGTTGACTGGTTTATGGCCAGGCTAACAGCTGTGCCAAGGACATAGAATTTTGTGCAACAGAGCGGAGCAGAGATGGGACAGCAGGCGAGCGGGTAGCTTAGCCAGCGCTGCAGTTGCAACAGATTGCTGTTGCCACGCCCCCCATCCATCCCATACCCCACCCAGCTTCATACGTTCCCCTCTGCGCCACATGCGCTCGCATATCCTTCGGCTCGTGTTGTTAATGCTGTGGCGCAGTTTACTGGCATTAAATTATCTTGTTATTCAGCACATTGTGTGTGCGTGTGTGTGTGTTTGTGCGTGTGTGTGTGTGTTTATGTGTGTCTGTTCGTTCATTTAGTTCTTGGCCTTCTTTCACTGTTTTTTGCCTGCTTTGACTGCTTAGCTTAGTTGTTGCCCTTGGTATTGCGAGCAATTTTCATTAAAATCATTACAAAAAGAATTTTGCAACTTAATTAAAATTAAAATCTCATCTGAAAACAGTTGCCTGGCTACAATTCAGACTTCAACTCAATTTTGTTTACTAATGAGACACTTGTAACTATCATTTGCCAACAACTAAACGAACCCAGCCACAAATCTGGCAACAGTTTTACTTTTTTTTCTCTTCACTTTTGTTTACCAAGGCTCTTAAGTACTTAACTTAAGTGCATTCTTAAGCCGCTTAAATTAATAGCTTAAAAGTGTCACAGCCTCAATGGGAATTGAGTTTTTGGTTGCGAAACTTTTATGCTCTACAATATAAAATTGCACAAATTGCATTTTCAATTCAGTTTAAATGATATACCCTGTAAATGCTGTAATTTGCCTTGTTAATTGCAAGTTTCTATTTGTTTTACATATTTTCTTTGTATTCTACATATTTTTCTATATATTTCTATTTTATTTTAGCTTCCAGTTCCAATTATTGGCAATCTATTAACTACATTTGTCTATTATTTAACTGCAAACGTTTTGTCTCTTTAAGCTGATTTATTTGCAAATTATTTTAATGCGCAAATTCTTAGACATATTTTACGTATCTTCTTATTGAAAAGTCGAACTTAATAGTCTGTGATTTAGTTGAAAGATTTATCTTTGCATTTGTATAAATTGAAGCTGAATTTTCTGCATTAACAGGCAACAGACGGGCTGACAGAAGTTCGGATAATTTCCTTAGTATTAATACAAATAATTTCATATAATTTCCATATTTTCAGCAGTAAATTCTCAATCCCTTTCCCTATTTAACGACATTTGAAATAGCTCTAGTTTCGGATTGAATTAACAGACCTTTCAAGTTCGATTCTGAGTTAGAATAACTGAAAGAATCTTCTGTATTATTATAATATTTTTAAGTGAAATAATTTTATATAATTTCTTCATTTTCCAATGTAAATTCTCTATCTCTGTCTGCATTAAATAACAATCTATAGACAGCTGAACTTTCTGCTGAATTCTTCACCTCAACTGGCAATACAAAAGCTGACAAACTTCAGAGACAATTTCAATTTCAAATAATTTCATATAGTTGCCATATATTCTATAATAAATTCTCTATATTTTTCTTTATTTAATCACAGTCTAAATAATACTAAAATCTATCATAATTCTCTGTCGTTCATTCGAGTGTCAAGCAACTGATTTTAATTGAATGAAAAGTTCATGGAATTTTGTCTTGAGCAGCTTGTCTTGAGTAGCATAAAGAGGCGTTCAGCGACTGTCTGGGTCACAGCAGACATGGTTAATTGATTTTGCATTAAATTCAGTGGGGAAGAAATCAAAAGGGGGGGGGAATAAGTTGAGGGAAGGGGGTACAAGCCAAATACACCCATAATTAGGTATATGTGCTGAAGATATTTGTGCAAGTCCAGACACTCAATTGCATGGGGGTTACAATGTTCATGTTATTATGGGAGGAAGGAGAGGGGGGTGGGGGGTGCGGGGTTAAACATATTTAAAGCAATTTGTATGGCGAGGGCGGGTTGTGCAGTAAGTGCAGAAAGCGGCTTACAAACTCGCTGTGTGTTGTTTGTTGCCTGATTGAGCATTGAGCTGCTACAAACACACACACACACACACACTCACACTCATAGAGAAAATCACCGTTGTATTGTGTGTGTGTGTTTTTGGGGTCTTTATGTAGCAGTTATTTTTGTTTTTGCTTCAGCATCACAATCGATTTTCGGCTTGCTGCGTGTGTGTGTGTGTGTGTGTGTGTATCTCTCTGTGTGTGTGTGCGAGTGTGTGTATTTGTTGTGCTTTTGCCAGCCTAAATGCCAAATTGAGTTTGCAGCGTCCAAGCAGCCCGCACAAGTTGATAAAACTTGCGACCGTGCCACGTTCCACGTTCAACGTGGCGTATAAGTGTTTTTTCTTGTAAGTCACACATACACACACACACACAACTGTGTCTGTATTTGTATTTCTACATTTCTTCATACTTTTTTCCTGCTACTTTGTGTGTGCGTGTGTGTGTGTGTGTGTGCGTGTGTATCTGCCCTGTTTGTTTGCCACTTCAACTCTGTCAGGGTTTACAGCTTCTCTGTCTTGTCTTGCTCTTGCCCAGTATGCCTGTGTGTGTGTCTCTCTCTCTCTCTCTCGCTTGGCATTCTTTAGGCCCTAAGTCAAATAATGCGCTAACACATCATTTCACACTTAAATGCTGTAAAAATATGCATAAAGCTTCAGTTCGCTTCAAACATTTCTCATTTTTCGCACTCAGGCTCAACCAAATTCCATTGCTAAATATAAATATGTGTAATAAATATTCGAAAAATGCCTAGGCATACCTCTTTCTTTTTTTTTTGCTTTCTTTTAGCTAACCCCCAAAACAAGTCTGTATATGCTTTACTTTCTCTACTTTCTGTCTTTAAACTTTTTTTTTTTTTACTTACATATCTCAATAGCTGCTTGAATAGCGCACGGCGGTTGTCGTTTGTTGCTTGTTTGTAGTTGTTGTTCTCGCTGTTGTTGTTGTTGTTGTTGTCGTTGTTGTTGTTGTTTGTGCGTTGACTGGCAGCATCAATCTCTGTTCAGCTGAAGCATTTGGCATCTTACACACACATACAAGCGCAACGTCTGCTTCTGTTTTTGCTGCTGCTGCTGATGCTGCTGCTGCTGCTGCTGCTGCTGTTTGCTTTGCGCCTGTCGCGCCGCTGGCACAAATACACCTCAATAGCAGCAATAGTCAGTGCTTGTTGTTGTGGCTTTTATATGTATATATATATATATATATTTATTTCGTGCGTTGCTTACACAAATTCATGCAACAACAGCAACAATGTTGCAAATGGGCAAGTCCAAAAATATGAAGCGCACAATATATTTTTAGTTGATGTGCACACACATGTGTCTGTGTGTGTGTGTGTGTGTGTGTGTGTGTGTGTGATATATTTGCCTTGATATTTTAAGTATCCTGTTTGCGTTTTGTGGGCTTCTGTGCCTCGTTGCTGTTGCCTACTTTTTTGGCGCTGCGCTGTTATTATTCTTTGTTTAGTATTATTTGCGTAAATGGCATCTAATTTTTCGACACGTTGTTGGCTTTTCCGTCTATTCAATTCATGTCAAATGTCTATATGTACTTATTGTTGTTGTTGCTCTTCTGCTCCCCCTTCTTCTTCAATTTGTTGTATAAATACGTAAGTAATATAATTTGATTGGGCTTCTTCTTACAATTATATGTATTGTCGATTTATTGTTATAGCTTATTGTCAGCTTTAATTTTTCTTAGTCTTGGCCAGGTGCGAATAACCATGTGCAAATTGTTGTTGTTGCTTAAATTATTTAATTATTGTTAAACACTTTACGCATACACACACTCACATTTGCAGAGCTTTTAATGTCTTTAGAGTCAAATTGCTTCACTTGAAATTGGCTTAATTTCAATTGAAAATCAATTATTATTCAAATTCGATAAACTCTTTATTTAAATTGCCATTTGCTTTGAATCATTCACTTTGCTATTGTTGTTGTTGTTCTTGTTGTAGCTGTTTCAGCTTCAGTTGCTGCTGTCGTTTGTCTGTATTGTTGTTGTTACTTTAGCTGCTGATGCTGATGCTGCTGATGCTGCTGCTGTTGGTGGTGTTGGTAGTATTGATGGTGGTGGTGGTGGTACCGTTGCACGCGCCGCACTCGTTGCACGTGCTATGGCCACGACGTCAGTCTTCGACAACCGCCTACGCACTGCAAGCACTTCGTCGCGTCGCGGCCATTTCAATAACAAATTCTTTCAAGAGCGCGCAAGACAGCCAAGTAAATTTCTAATTCAACATCGATTGGCAAACGAACACGAAATATATCGACAACAGTAAACAGGAAAAATTCAAACGACAGGCATCAACAATTATGATTAGCATATTCACGAAAAGAAACTAATCCACACGACTGAATCACATATAAATGTTGTAATTTTCGTTTTATACAATTTAATTAATATTAATCATATTAGATTTATTTGAAATCTATTAAAATACGCTTGAGAACACACTAAACAGTCTACGCGCCATAACAAGCACTCAAATATCGATAACACACTCCATTCACAAACATATCGATACAAACGCTTAACGCTCTCTTAAAAGTGGTGAGTTTCTAAAAGTACGCGCCTGTTGGCATGCCATGATTTTTATACAGCAGCTGCTGCCGGGACCGGCTATGTTAACTTTCATTGGATGGTGTCTGGAGAGCCCGAGGCAGGCTGCTCTCTCTCTCTCTCCCTCTCTCCTTCAGGCGCTCATTCTCTCGCCAACAGCAAAAGCCCACCACACTGCCGTCGCTCTTTAGCGCTGTAGGCTCTGCCAGTTTGAAAGTGAAAGTCTAGTACCCAGGTTACTTTTTGCATATGCTACGTATACGGAATGCTTACAGGGTATACAAAGTTGTAAGGTTTTTACAATACAGATTATAGTTAAAGTTATTACGACGCACAGCTATTTTTACATTGAAAAATGATTAAACGAAACTGAATTCCATATTTATCACAGGGTGTACACTAGTCGAGCCGTTAGATTCGAGTGTCTTGAGGTTGTTAGGTGTCCTGGGTTAAGGCAAAGACTAGAGCTTGCATAATGCGCATTGTGTTTGTGATTATAAAAGGCTGTGCTTGCAATTAGCCATTGTTGATTTTATTTATTGCCTGCACACACACACACATATAGAAAGAGAGACACACTCATATGGAAAACGCTTTGTTGTCGGCATGTGCATGTCCTTGCACTTGGCAGCTTAACACCTCGGGGACATGGCCAGCATCTAAACGGCTTCTGGCTCGTTTATCGTTATCCACAGTTAAGGAAAAACAATGGGAAAATGCAGGGAAACGACAGACAATCCCAACGACAAGGATTTGCAGCGGAAGTGAAAGCAGCTGCATAAGGATGGGCTGTGGAGGGAGTGGGGGTGTGTATGTGTGGAAGAGCACAGTTCCGTGACTAGCAGCAACAAGGAAGTCATAAATTTTCCAAATGGTTAACAGGTGCATTTGAAATGCTTGCCTCTCTCTCTCATGCACTCTCTCTCTCTCTCTCTCTAGCTCTCTCTGGTTGCCATTAAATTGCAAGCTTAGAATTTAAGCTATCTATTCACTATCTAAGTGTCCAAGTAGATTAACAATTGCCAGGAAAAAATCCAAATCAATCATGAGCAACGGCTGCTGTTATCATCAATCAAATATTTAGAAACCAAAAGGCTTAACTTACCCGTTAGTTGAGGAAAAGGCTGCGACTAACAACGAATTGCAAAGCGTACTGAATGATAGCTGTAATTTGTGGCAAGCACAAGTGGCAAGTTAGTTTTGGCATGCCTCATGGAAATTTCAAACAAAATTAATGCAGCTTTGTGAGTCAGCGGAAAATTCAACGGAAAAAGCAGAAAACCAAAACAAACTTACGCCTGTTGCATGTGTCTGTGTGTCTGTGTGTTGTGTGGAAATGTAATGCTAATAAGTGCAGCACTGCAAACAACGAGCAGAAGCAGGAGCAGCAGTTAGACAGAGTTGAAGCTTAGCATACTTTTTTGGCCCTGAAATGTTAAGCTTTAGCAGCTGCATATGCATAGATTAAAGTGTTAATTAAGCGAATTACGATATTAAATAAAACTGAAATGCCAACGGCAGCGAGACACTTAGAGAGAAGCTTAGCCATGATAAGGATATTCAAGTTTTTTGGGCCACACACAAAGTGACAGCTAATCGGCTTTCATTTAATTAGTTCGCCGACTCAAAGGCAAAGAACTGGCCGCAAAAGCTGCATAAAGTACACTTCATGCAGCAACAACAAAAGCAACTACAACTACAACAACAGCAGCGGCAGCAACAGCTGACAGCATTCGCACCTGTGAGCAAAACACACACAAAACAAAAGAAGAAAGAAAGAATGAAAAGCACTTGATAGCATTTTCATTACAATTTGCAGCACATAGACACGCACACACACACACACGCATGATAAGCGAGAGCGCGCGACAGAGAGAGAGAGAGAGAGAGAGAGAGAGAGAGAGGCAGACAGACAGACAGACAGCAATGGCCGCATGTTTCATGGCAAATTGTCAGGTGCTAAGCTTTGATAAAGTGCTCAACGGGCAAAAAGTTAAGCCCACGCAACACTCACACACACACACACACACACACTACAACATATGTATGTATACCATACACAAACTCACACACCCACACACATAAATTGCGCACCAAATTGCTTGAACAAAACGCAGACAACGTTCACATTTCTTCGATGCGTCGCAGCCGCAACTTTCTTTTCTTAACAACAGGTCAATTTCGCATTTTCTCAGACCGAGCTGCTTCAATATGGAAAATTTTCGGACAACTTTAGCACAGGTAGCAGGGCAAAAGAAAAGTTCCGTGTCGATTTTAGGCAATTCACATGCACAAGCTTGCATGCATGTGTGTGCGTGTGTGTGTTTACTTGGGGTTTTTTGTTTATGAAAAGTGTTATTGTTTGACTTTGAACTTTTAGCACTTGTTTGCCGTCCGTGCGTAAGCGAGAGGGTGATTGAGTGGTATGGGCGAAGAGGGGGTGGGGTGTGTGTGTGTGCTTTGGACCAAAGTTGATGACAGGCCCAAACAATATCATAAAATTTAATGCGCTCATTTTTCATGGGCTAACAGAGGCAGTAAGGCGGCACACCCTCTCGCTCGCACGCACACACACAGCGGCCTAAGTCAAATAAATCATAAGCGTAAATTTTATCACTTTATTTTGCATGCTTGTGTTTAAAATGATTGAAATGTTACCCCAAACTGACAATTTGTTCCACACAAATGCAGCAATTTATCCCATTTGATGTTCACACGTCTGTCTTATATGATTTGTAGTGGAATAAATAATAAAATTGCAATTTTATCGCATTCTGTCCGTTTTTTGTAATTTGGCGCAATTTTCATAAGCTGTGCTGCCAACTTGCTGCTGGTTGTACGTACGTACGTTTGCCGACACTGCTTGTGTATATCGATATGGGCATCGACCAACCGCCATAGCTTATCGAGTATCGGAATTTCAGTTGTCCCACCACTATACATTTTGTAGGTCTGCATTTTTTATTGACGTTAAAAAAACAAAACGTACGCAGCTGGCAAATAAATAAAACACACAATGGATGAAATGCGGAATAGTTTAGAAAATATAATGGCCCGCTTTAACGACAGTATTACGCACTCGGCGCCCAAGAAGCTTATTTTCGACCGGCTTTCTATGTCGTTCACCGATGACTCCGGCACAGGTAAGAAGAAGAATACAAAATTTGCTTGCGAAAAATAAAAAAAGAAAAACTAATAAATATATTTATGAATTAGTGCCAAAGAAGCGACGAATTGACAATGATTCACTAAATGGCAGCCTCAATGCCAGCCTCAATGTCAGCCACAATGCCAGCACAACATCGCTAAACAATTCTTTCAATGATCCAGCGGGTCCGTGGCAGACGCGTAAATTGCGCGCCGAGTTGATTGAAACGAAGGCGATAGTGTCGCAGCTGCAGGATCAACTGGCTCAGCAGGCCAAGGACCACCTTGCCGAGGTGTCGCATGCCAATGCCAAAGCAGATGCGCTGAAGGAGCAGTGCGATTTTACCAGCGTCAAGATGTTGGAGCAAGAGAAGCATCTACAGGTGATACGCAAGCGTGAGCACAACGCCAGACAGGAAATCAATCGTATACAGTCAGAGCTTGAACAACAAAGGCTGAAATACGAGGCGGCACTCACTTTAGCTGAGCAGGAGAAGGTGCAATTGGAGGAGGATGCTCGTGATGTGCAATACTCCATCAGCAATGAGCTGAGCGAATATAAAAGAATCAACGAACGTGCCGAATTGGAATTGGATGCATTGAAAACTGAGTTAATTCGCATACGTCGCCGTCACGATGAATACAAAGCAAACTCCTCCAGCTACGATAAGCTACAGATGGACTACGAAATGCAGCAGCAGACCCTGGATGCAGCCAATGCTCGCATTAAGGAGCTGGAATTCGAAATACAGTCGTATAATGATTGGAAGGAGGTGACCAAAACATCTCAAGCACGTTTGCTTAGTGTACCAGAACTACAAGCGGAGGTCGATCGTCTGCGTGGACACAACAAGCAACTGAATACGCTTATTGGTGATAAGCTGTTGCTGGAGGAGAAGGTGCATGACTACAAGACCCGTTTGGACAGGGAGGAGGGTGCACGGGTCGAAGCCGCTACGCTGCAGGTGAAACTCACACATGTGGAGCAGGAGCTTAAGGAGTGGGTTAAAGTGGCCCAGGATCATTGTCTGGCCAATACGCTGGTCAGCCCAATGGCACTGCGCACACGCATCGAGCAGCTCCTGCAAGATGACATTGTGCGCGTGGCCGAAAAGGGCAGCGCGGACTCCGACAGCAAGCATCTGCAATCGTCACTGCGTGAGTTGGAGCAGCAGTGTGCTGTCTATTTGAAAAATATCGAGGATATGAATGTGATTCTGAAGCGGCACAAGAACTTCAGGGAGCGCTTGCAGCGAAAGCTGTTGATTGTTTGCAAGGAGCGTGATTTCTACAAACAATTGCTGGAGAACTTTGACAAGGATTTGACCATGACAAATGCCAGCACCTCGGAGATGACCAACGATATGCAGATACGCTATCGTGTCGAGGTGCTGGAACGCACGCTCACCGGCTACAAGGAAATGTGCTCAACGCTGGAGCGTGAGATGCAAACAATGCGACAACAGGAATCCCTCAACGATCCGCCTACCAATGAGAATGGTTACGATAGCGTTAAAAAGGAATTGGACACGCTGCGCATGGAGAATGAACGTTTGCGTCGTCGCAAGGATGAACTCGAATTGGAGCTGGAGCACCGCTGCCTGCGCGGTGACTTCAACATGGGCAACTACAAGGTGCTGCATATGAGCAATAATCCCGCCAACGAAGCGTACGAGGCCACCAAGAACATTGTGGAGAAGCTGCAGGCCGAAATTGAGCGTCTCAAGCGTCGCAACAAGAAGCTGGAAGAGGACAACGAACAGACGCAGGCACGCTTCAATGAAACAACCAGCAGCAGCACCGGCGGTGGCATGACCATGAACTTCAAGGAGTTCAATCAACTGCGCGCCGAGCTGGAGTCGGCCAATGGCAAAATGAAAAAGATGAAGGATTGCTTCAAGGCGGCGAGCAAAGAGTTTCGTGATGTTTGCTACATGCTCCTTGGCTACAGAATCGATCGTGTGGGTGCCAACAGTCACTATCGGTGGGTCATTGTTCATGTTGTTATTGTGTTACAAGCATTAACTAATTACGCACATTGTTCACAATTCTAGAATTTCCAGCATGTATGCCGAGAGTCCCGATGATTATCTGTCCATTAGTGTCAACGAATCCAACTGCCTGGCCCTGCTCGAGTCGCCCTATTCACAGACACTTAAACCGGCCATCGATCAACAATTGGCGGCCAATAACTCATTTCCCGCATTCTTTGCCGCCCTCACATTGGAGCTGTTTCAACGGGCCACCGTGACAATCACATAGATTGCAGTCGGAGCAAACAAAGATACATTTTAAAATTGAATTCTTAATATAAATACATAATTTAAGCAAATATCTATTGTAATTATTTCACACTTACGAAGAGTTGCACAGCTTCCGTTGCGAGAGAGAGATTTATGGTTGCGGTTGGTTTATGATTATGGCCAGTCGAGTGCGAACTGGCCGCAATTTGGCCAACAACATGTGTAATTACTGTAGGCCAACGATTATAAACTGTCGAATTCTTGAACTAATGACGCGCGCTTAAGAGATTTGCAATTTTTGTGGAAATCATTGCGATAAACGAAGCAACACACGCACAACTCGAACACTTGTTAAAGAGTTACGAGCATTTGATTTAAATGTACATATATGTACATCTATCTATATATATATATATATATACATTTATTATTTATTTTGTACAATTATTTTTAACTTTTGCTTCGGTTAATTGTCGAGTTTCCTGATAAGCGCGCGGTTTTGCACAATTGACTAACGAACCGACCACAAGACGAAGAGACCTCGTCGCATCCGCAACGTCTTAGGTTCGAGCATTATGTGGAGCTTGGCGAAGGCTATTGTGCATTTTCAATAGGCGCGAATCAACAACAACAACAACAAATAATAATACAACAAATAAATGAACGAAAAATAAGAGCAACTAGAAAGTTAGTTGAACCAAGCAACGCACTGCAGATACGCTAAAGCTTAGAAAAACATTTGAAAATGATTTAGTTATAGTCTCTAAAGATCAGCTATGACTTGTGTTTAATTAGTTAAAGACTTTTACATTATTTTAATTTAATTTAAGACAAAATTTGCATAGATTTCAGTTGATCTCAACCAGTTTATGCAGAGAAGAAAGCCTAAAACAGTTGTATATGCATAGCTAATATGCCCCATTGTTAGGGTATGCAAATGCGACACGAGAGAATTGTCGCAATAACAACAAAAGCATATCAACAACAATAATAATTGTGTTAGTTGCTACATAAAAAGATATACACATATATATAAATACAGAGATATATGTTTATATATATAAACATATATATATATATATATACATTCATATTCCGATTTATATATAATTATATTTTAGAATAATAAGTTATAGTTGTCCAGTGGCCATTAGGTGGCCAGAATGTGAGCAACTTGCTCAGGCGTCTTGTGCAGCAACGCCTCGGGCTGTTCGAAGCCATTGGCCGGATCGTGTACACGCTCGTAGATCTGTTTGTAGATGGCCACAATCACATTGAAGGCGCGACGTTGCACGGCGCCGCGATGCGTGCTGGACATGATGAGTTGCACCTGTGGCAGCAACAGCACATCGGGCAGTTCCAGGAATGCATCCATTTTGGACATGAATATCTTTAAAAGATTCGTTTCAATTTTCGTCTGATTGCTTTGTAGTATAGTGTAAATGGGACCCAGATTGAGATTGGCCACCAAAGAGGAGGCCTGCTCGGATGTCAGCGTATCCAGCTGTGCATCTGACTGCGCCTGTAAACGCTCCACACGCTCGTCCATGTACTCGAAGACCGCCAATGTGCTCTGCATGTGATAGAGACAGTTGAGCAAATAGACAGACATGTCCACGGTGGGCAAGTGGGCGGCACTCTCCTGCACCGACTGCAACAGCGGATCAATGACACAGGTGACAATCTTAGTTATATCCGCCTGACGACCATCCACCATCGTGGCCACAGATAGAATCTCCTTTAGTATGTTGAGCAGACGTGCCACACTCGGCGGTGGCACCAGATCACGTTGTGGTGGCTCCAGGGCTAGACTTGTGCCCGCCGGACGCTGTAGCACACTGCGCACCTGGGCGGCCAATGCATTCAAATAGATTTGCTCGCTGCTCTGCTGCAGCTCGATCAGGCATTGCTCCAGACTGCCGCCTTGGACCACCTGCTTCATGATTTGCTGATAGAAACGCAACAAATTCGAGATGGTAAACAATATGATGGTGTCCTGCTCCGAGCTCAGTATGGTCTCAACGCGCACCTTCAACGGATGACAGACGCCATCGGCAATGTAGCCCAGCGCCTTCTGCATTTGCTCCGAGATATCTACAGGCAATGGGAGCATTGCTGGGATCATTGGGAAACATTGGAATGCTTGTCAGGCAGGCTACTCACCATGCTTATCACACTTCTTGAACAGCAATGTAAGGTTCTCCTTCTCGTTGGGTATGCTCTGATGCAGCCAGGCAAACATGTCGCCAATGTAACGTTTGGGATCGTGAGCATGCAGCTCAATCGGTTTGGGATTGCCGCCAGGTCCACCCTCGGTTAGTGCTTCAATGAACTGACGCACCAGCACAGCTCGTCGTGCTATGGCGTACTCATCGATGACGTATTTGAATAGCACCGGCCTGTCCTGCAGGCGACTCATGGCCTCCACAATAAGCGGACCGATTTCATTGTTCTCAAGATTACGGCAATGGTTTTGTGTCCAGCGATAGAGACGCTCCAGTGCGCCCTCCTGATGCAGCGTCATCTCCTCCATGATGTCCAACGCGGCCGTTTGATAGCCACACTGCATCAGCAGCCGGCAATCGGAATGTATGGACTGCACACGGTCCAGCACTTTGAAGAACTCTGGCACAATGGGTGCATCTTTGGCGGTGCCGTACAACAACTGATGCTCTGGCACACTGAGCTGAAAGCGTGCCAGAAACGCTTGAGCTATCTGCTGATGCACCTCCAATCGCTCGCGTTCCTGTTGCATTTTGTTCGTCTGCTCAATCAGATCTTTGGTCAGCGCCTTGGATGTTTCCAGGTCAGTCTTCATGGTATGCACCGAGCTGGCCATCGTATCCAGATCATTGCAGACTGCGTCTAGGGTTACTTTAACCTCGCGAAAAGCCTTCAGAAAGTTCTCATTGATGCCAACGGATCGATGTTCGATTTGGCTACGCAGATTGCGGCGATTCTGCAGCGTGTTCTCGGTGAAAAACGTAGAGAGTCCATTGAGGGCATCAAGTGTGTCCTTGTCTGTTTCCAGACGCGTCTCTAGTATCTTATTTACTCGCTTTTGAATGCGATCCTGATCCTCTGGTGCTGCGCTCATTTTTGCCAACTGACGACGTCAACAGCAACAATAATAACAGAGTTTACACGACAGACACTAACAGGAATTATACATCGTGAACGCTATTTCAGCAATTAACTTGCTTCAATTTGAATAATATATTTTGAATGTAATAATCCTATAGTTTAGCCACTTAACATTAACAGTACTTCTCTTCTGCTATTGCCTCCGAATCATGAACTAGGAACAACCACCAAGTGAGGGCAGTTCCAGTTATCACAATCTTTAATGAATCGTGTAAACCACTTAAGCAGCTGTTAACTAGACTTACCGTGCTGCCAACTTTCAATATTGTGTCGCCGCTGTGCAGTGAGTGCCGAAGTTCAAAGAAGTGGAGAAAACTGCAAATCGCAGAATGCAAAATTTATAAAAATTAAAAAATAAGTTTAAAAAATAAACAAACAACCGCAAGAATGAGCCACTCCGCTTTGGCCAGCTTGACCGCACAGTACACGGACTCGGAAAACGAAGGAGATGCCAGTCCAGACTCACAAAACTCCACAGCGTCCCAGGTGAGCAGGCTGGGATTCGATTTGGGGCCTCGAAAATGTTAGTTTTAAACAACTTGGAACAACTTACAGGTCATCATACCGAAGCAGCCAACACCACAGCCAGCTACGCCAGTCAAACAGGAGGCAGAGCCTAAGAAATCGAAGAAGAAGAAACGTGCCAAGAAGGTGAGACGTCTGGTGAGCTACCAGGATGATACACTGATTTCGGACGAGGAAGAGGATCGGGTCCACGAGTCTAGCGAAGAGGAGTCGTCGAGCGACAGCGCCAACTCGGAAGAGGATGGCCGGCACTATGAGAATGGCAAAGAGAAGAGCGGCGACGGCGGCAAAGCGGAAGCAACTGCAGAGGCGCCCATGGAAGTGGACAACGATGATTCCAATACGTATAATGCCGACGAGCGATCGGCGGAGAGCTATGAGAAAGATCCGAAATACGCCAAGTACAAATTCCAATTGCCGCCAGAGCCCAAAGGCAATCCGCCGCCAGAGCTGGTGGCCAAGATCACAAAGATGTACACGAAGATGAGACAGACCAATATGGACATGAATCGCGTTATACAGGATCGCAAGGAGTTCCGCAATCCCAGCATTTACGAGAAGCTAATCAGTTTCTGTGACATCAACGAGTTCGGCACGAACTATCCGCCGGAAATATACGATCCCCTGCAGTGGGGCGAGGAGAGCTACTACGAATCCCTGTCTGCAGTGCAGAAAACCGAGACGGTCAAGCGGCAAAAGGATCGCAAGGAGATGGACAAGGTGGAGCAGGCGACGGCGTTGGCCCGCAAGGTGGAGGAGGAGGCCAAGAAACGGTAACTGTAGATGCACCTGACTTAATTTAACAATTTCTAATTCGGATTCCCCCCCTCCTGCAGCAAGTCGAAGTGGGATCAGCCGGCCGCCAAGCAGACGCTACCTGCGCTGACCACCACAGTGACGGGCACCAAAGGCACAGTCATCTCAGCATTCGGCTCGCTGCCCAAGAAGCCAGCAGTCTAGTTTTTAAATAAAAAATTAAAATTAAAAAAAAAAATTTTAAAAATAAAAAATTTATTAAAAGCCTCAAAATGCAACCCTGTTTATCGATTATTTCTGCACAGTGACTCTGCAGTCACGGTAACACTGGAATATTTCGTGTTTTATGCGGTCACACTGGCACGGGGTCGATTTTCATGAAAATTTGGAAAAAAGTCCTTCTGGAAAACGGGTCGTGCTCGGCAACTGGAAGCGCTAGAGCCACCAAATTTGGAACGAAGACTCCCGAATGTCCCCTCCAGATCGGGGTGCTGTTAGATTTCCGATACCTCCCTCCCCCCTCCACGCAAATTGCACCCAAACTCAAAACTTGTACCGCCCACGCCACCCCACGTAGACACTTGTAACTCGGCACATACACGGAGACCCCTATTGGGAAGCTATGCTGAAAGTTTCAGCCAGATCGGCCCACAAACAACAAAGAAATCCGGAAAAGAAAAGCGAAAAAAACTTCCGTTACTCGTTTTTTTGCCCCGCCCCTTTCCGAAATTTCCTCCTTTTTTAGCGCTTTTTGTTCAGTTTTCGGAGGCGATTCGAACGGTAAACAAAAAATGTTCTAGGCGACGCCCCGTTTTCGAAAAAAACGGCGAAATAAAAAAAAATTCGCGATTTAAAAAGCGCGCTAGCAGCGTCAATGTGGCCGTTTGTTCGCCCTAAAAATGTCGAATTTGCCAGCAGATTTGGACAAAAACAGTATGGCCAACGCAGAGGCAGGCACCAGTTTGGCACTAAACCGTGGCAACCGTGGGCTCCGAACGTCGTCGTGCGTCGCCGTTTTCCGTTTTTATTTCGCGTTTTTCGTTTTAAAAAACAACAAAAGTGTCGTTTTTACTGCATGCAACAATTACAAGAACAACAGGCCACCCCATCGTTATGGTTTGAGCACCAGGTGTACGTGATTAATATTAGTTTCGTTGCTTTTTGCATTCAACAACAACAACAACAAGAGAGGAAAACGAAGCGAAGTGTCGACGACGCAGCAGCGCAGCCAGCAGCAGCAGCAGCAGACGGCAAAGAATTTGATCTGAGTGGCGCTATTTGTGTGCATGTGTGTGTTGAGTGTGAGTGAGCGAGAGCGAGATTACAATTAAAAATGTACGAATACGAGTGAAATTTGTATGAGATAAAGAAGATGAGGAAGAACCAAGCATGTGCGTGTGTGTGTAGCTTTGGCAAAATAAAGCAGTCCATCCGTATATGAGTGTGCGAGTGCGTGCGTGTGTGTGTATTGTTTAAATAATCTTGGCCGTGTTATTATTTCAAGGTGGCTCATAATTTAGACGCCATTACAATGCAACCGGTATTGGACCTGCGTGCCTGTCGGTTCTGCCTATCTGCCAATATATGCCTGTCCGTGTACGCGCATGTATGCATGTGTGTGAATGAGTGAGAACGGGTGGAGGAAACGTGAGCGAAAGAGAAGTGCGCGAGCAGCTTTTTTTTGCCGCCACTTGTAGTGTTGTTGTTGGCCGTTGCAGCTCCTTCTTCTCTTACTCTTTGTGCTGATTACGGCGCTCCACTGTCCGTCCACTGCCGCGCCCCGTACGCCCATCAGCTGGTGGTTATTTATAAAGCGATTGCCGCCGGTTGTTATGTGACTGGCAGCAACAGCTTCAATCAAAAGCTGCTGCACAATTTCCAATTAAATCCGCAAAATGCTCAATTGAAGCTAATTTCTATGGAAGACCCCCCACCACCCCCAACAACTTTGTGTGTTTATCGCTCGCTGTTATTATGATTGTCTATGGGGCGGCGTGGGCAGGCTGTGTGTGAATTTCCCAGAAATCTGCATAATATTTATCAACAATAGGAAAAACGGTGCTTTTCCTCTTCGTTTTTGAATGTCTCCCTCCCACACTCCTTTCTCCCTCTGCCACCTGTTTGCTGTGCCAGTCGCCGTCACATTTCCAACGTTCCAGCAACAACATTTACAACAACAATCAATTCTATTCAATATCGATAGCAAATAGCAAAAAGAGAGCGCACACACCATAACAGCACAGTTATTTTGGCGTCAGGTGTTAAAGTGTGAACAGCATACACACACACACACACACACACATATATATACAACTTTTTTGGAGCAAAAGTAAACAAACTAAACGAAACGAACGAAAAAAACGCGACGTGCGTTGGTCGTCAGTCGTCTGTGTGCGTGCGTATGCGGGTGCGTGTATGTGTATCTCTACTCTGACGGGCGACAACAAAAAAAAACACAAATACAGAAACAAAAAAGGCAAAACTGTAATAACAAAGTCAACAGCAGCAACAACAAGCGAACAACGAGTGATTCAACGGAGACAGCAGCAGCAACAACAACATTAAAACATGTCGGATTCGTATTATCAGGTGAGTCGACGAACACTACTGATAGGATATTTATTATTACATGCCCAGTTGTTGTTGCCTGGGCTTGGTTGGAATATTTTAGTTATTATTTTCTTTTTATCAGCCAATGCTTAGTGCTCCGACCAGGCACACCTGTTGTCAGGTACACAAATATGCTTGTGAGTGTGTGTGTGTGTGTGTGCGTGTAAGCACGGAAGCCAGGAATTTCCGGCTCAGCTGACGCAGACACTTGTGGCGCATCCTTAATGGTGCCACTTCACTTAACATTTCCCCTGGCGTTTCCTGTGCGCAATAACTGTTAATAAAACTGCTTGTTTTATGACTAACTTTCTGACAGTAGAATGTATTTAGCATTTAAAATGTTAAGCTCTAACTGCATTATGTTAATTGATGCTGTTAGTATATGCTTAACAGAGGGGTTTGCTGTTTAAGTTGTTCAAGTTTAATGTTGTCTTTCCATTACAACGTTTCTTCATATTTCTCTCAGTTTTTTACACATTTTCTTCTATTAATAATAAATGACCATTTGTTGCAATTCTTCACAAATTTGCAGTTTTAATAGTGCAACAACAAACGAACATATACATAATCTTTGCAGTAGAAGGAGGTAACGAGATTCTACTTAATCTTTAATTTAGTTCAGTATAACACGAAAATTAGTGCTATTTATAGCACTAACACAACTGTCAAATGACATCATTGGAATTTCAGTTGTTCACATTTCTCGCGTGCTCAAACACAACAAAAAAAAAAAATTCAAATTGTTTATGTGTGTACGAGTGTGTGTTGTGTGTGTGTGTACAAAATGTCAATTGGTTTAAGTGCGTGTGGCCCACTGAATAAACAAGCAGCAGCTATAACTAAAACAAATTAACCGACTTGTTTATTAATGCTAACAATATCTACGAGTGTCTCTATTTCTCTCTCTCTCTCTGTCTCTCGCTCATTCCCTCTGTGTGTGTGTGGGTGTGCAATTATAATTAAACTGATTGCAATTAAAGAGGCTTATCAAAGCAAATGCGCTTATCAGTTTACAGTCTGGTTGAAGCTGTAGCCTGCAACTGCAAGTGGATTATCATCACATACTCAACGTTAATTACACAAATCGGAAAAGCAATTGAAACTGTATCAAAGCTTGTCTATGCAGCGTGGAATGAGAGAGGGGGTGACAGAGAGGGAGAAGAGACCGCCTTATGTCATTGGCCATGAATTTGAAGGTGAAAATCATAACTCACATATCCAATGGCCTCATTTTGGCTTTCGATACGAATTGTTGGTTGGAATGCAAATCGCAGTTGAAGGAATATAAAAAACAAAACAACAAAAAATACGAGAAGAAATACAAAAAACCCGATTTCAGTTGTTGCAGTTGTTGGGAAGTCTCGCATCTCTCTCCAGGCGAATGTCATTTGAAGTAGCTGCTCTTCAGCATTTTGTACCTTCGCCCGTGTGCACCTGAGATTCCAATTCCAACTGCAACTGCAACTTTAGCCGATGTTGAAGCTGCTGCATCGGGAGCTACTCATGAAGATTGCCTGCGGGTTTATTTCTTTTATTTTATTTTTATTCTTTTTTTCTGTTTTCTGTTTTCTTTATCTCTGTGTTCTGGTTGTTGTAACCGCCCAACCGGTTTCTTGTCTCGCACTTTTTTGTGGTGCACCAGAACAGGGTCAGGCCAGTTTTGAATGGATGCCATATCCATTTCGCTACAACTTCCAACACAACTGGGAGACTGCAAATGGGGATCCGAGCCACTTAAACAAGCGAATGCCATTTGAAATACCCTAACTTTTGTTGTAAACTTGACAGCATATAAATTTACTGTGAATTCTGCTTTTTATTGTAAATATAGTTATCTAGTTGTTGCTTATGCTCTGCTTAGCAATTCTAAATCTAGAAAACACAGCACAAATCTAACATCATGTTAATAACAGCACGCCTAAACTGTTAACTTATTCCTTGGCATTACTTTAAAAATAGTTCTAAAAGTTAAACAATTAAAATGTTGGCTTACAGCTGCTTAACATGTCGTTCTTAACAGCCATCTAACATAATGCTAATAACATAATGCCTAAGCTGTTAGCTGCTTGAACTCTGTTACTTACTTGGTGGCGAACCCTCTTTGACTGTTCCTTGAAAATACTTGGCAATGTTAATTTGTTTAACAAATTTGCAAATGGGAAATGCCTTAGCAAATACTCGTACCGCATTGCCGTAGAAATGTTGATCAACAAACAGAAAGATACACGCACACACACATTCGCACACTCACAGTGTGACAACAGCTTTCAAGTGTCGCGTGTCCTGCCGCCTTCTGTCCATTGCCCACTGTACAACTGTCTATCTATCTCTCAGTCCGTCTGTCACTTTGTCTTGCTGTGTGCCTACGTCTTGGCCACTGACAGACCGTCAGCTCAAACAAAGGGCTTTGGCTGTCAGAGAGGCAATGTGGTTGTTGCTGTTGCTGTTGTTGTTGTTTACATTTGGCCAAGAATGCAAACCAGCAAGTGGCTTAATGTGTTGTTCTTTATACTCTGCTTGCTGCTTGACTGCGAGATGGTGGTAAACAGTTTTGGGCCAAGTCCATAAGCTGTAGTCAAAGTATATCAATTAAAGTTTCATGCGCATCGAATTGTATCTTTGTATCTTAAAGTTGCAACTGTGAGTGTGTATCTTTTTTGTATCTCTCTCTCTATCTCTCTCGCTGATTGAAGTGCTGCAGTTTTGCTTATTTTCCCCCATTTGACTTGATTTCTGCGCATTACTTGACAGACACAACTTGCAAACAGATTCCGCGAGATACTTTTAATCAAATTCAATTGTATCTATTAGTTATGTTGTTGTTTTGTGCACGCTGATAAGGTAATCACAACAATAATCACAACAATAATAATAACAATAACAATTCACGATTTGTATATGGAAATTTTTCTAGCTGCGCAAATATATGAAACGTAATAAACAAAATTATGCAAGATTTGTTGTTTGTTGATTATGTACGTAAGTGTACTTGTAGTCTGACTTAGTTATTACTGTTATTACTTAGTATTTTGTGCTTAATACAATCAATCTGCAAAAGTCAGCACTAATGTTGATGAATTCGCAACGGATTTGCGCATCCTGCAGATTAACTCCGGAGGGGCGGGAAACCTTTGTGGCTTTGTGGCTCCAACGCTCAACGGAAATTCATTTGCAATGCAATAGATTTGATATTTCCCAGTTTGCCAATGCAGCGCTTTCCCCTCACCGCTATTCCCGCGTCACTGGACCATTGTTCCACTGTTTTGCTGGAGGCCAAAGAAAGTAACGCGGGGTCGTCAGACATTGAAAATCATTTAATTAACTTGCCGTTGTTGTTGCAATTGTTACTTGCTGTTGTTGTAGTCGTGTCGCTGTTATATCACATTCATCTCGAGCTGCCGTGTCGCTGCTTTTGCTGTGAGTTGGTTAATTCATAGCCTGCCTTGGGCACATTTAATTGCTGCAATTGATGAGTTCAATTGCGCAAATTGCTACGCTGACTTTTGCCGCTTATGCTCAGCCACTGAACATATCTACAATGTGACAGTAAACGTACCGAAAGTGGGTGTTCAGGTAGTGACTGTCGAGTGCCTGACAGCTCGTTGGTTGCCAAATTGTACCACCAATCATTAAGTAAAGCTCAAGTTACTTTAAATCAGCCACAAATCGTATTGAAAATCGATTGTAAACGCATTTAACAGTATTTAATAAAGTTAAGGCACTGTTACAAAACAGTTGTGTTATGTTAAAGAACTGTTATGTTTTTTTAGAGTAATATTAACAGCAGGGATCATCATTTAAATCAGCACTCTGCTAATAAGAGATGAACTATGCTAAGCTCTTGTGCTGTTAACTTAAATAAATATTAACAGCGTCATATACATTTCAATTACAAATTAGTAAACAGATATGTTGTCATAAACTCTGTTCTGTTAGTTAACAGCTAACAGATAAATAGCTATAACATTTCCAACATTACTTGATTTATGACATACGACTGTTAAGCTGCTGTATATGTATATAGCCACTAAGAGCATCACTTTAATATTCGTGCCACATCAATATTAATCAATATACAAAAATGTTCACCTTCTAATTGCGTGACTGGAAAATTGCGTTCCATTTCTATTGGCATTCTCATTCTCATTCCCATTTCCATTCCTATTTTCAATAGTACGCCAAGTTTCTAATTCTTGCTTTCCCAGTTTGCATTGTTGTTGTTGTTGGTTGGTTGCAACTAGTTTTTTTGAATTTGGCACATGCAGGTGTCCCCAATTACGCTAGGCAGCTACTCAGCGTTGAAAATTGGGACAACGTTAGTTGTTGCACAGTTTGCAGTTGACTTGCAAATTGAATATGGGGAGCTGGATGGGTTGGAAGTGCTGCCTGCGACAGAAAACTAGAAACAAGTTGCGAAAGTAGAACTTGTCTAGTTGGACACGAAATGGAATGTGGCAAAAGTGGAGTTGGTGTTGGCCCAAAGTCAAGTGCAGGGACGGCAAACAGCAAATTGTGGCATGTCATGAACTTGCAACAGTTGGTTGCCAGGCAATATTAATAGTAGCAGCAGCAGCAGCAGCAGCAGCAGCTGTTTCTTGTACTTGTTGTTTGCGATGTTTGTTTGCCTGTCGCTTGTTTGTTTGTTTATTTTTATTTTATTTTTTTGGTGTGCAGCAAACAGTTGGCTAATAAACTCGAGCGTTTTTTACTGTCCTTTTTCACAGTGTCCACCTTTCCGTTAGCGATCTGTTGTAACATTGATTTCTGTATAATTTTGTAATTTTCACTTTCACTCGTGCAAAACGCCAAATGGCGAGTTCAAAGCGGCAAAATGACGATTGTTATTGTTATTGTTTATGTTGTTGTTGTTGTTGTTGATATTGCTGCATTCAAGTGCATAACAACAAAACACGAACAGCGGGCAGCGTGGACATAAAACATTTTTTCAATCAAACTAACATAATGTTAATAGCATACCCGGAGAGTGTTAATGACAAAGAGAACGCAAGCGAGGTGAGGGAGAGAGATAGCTTGCGAAACGTCATCTGCAAAGTCAACAACAATGCAAGCAGCTTCCGTTGCAGTGCTTTGCACGCTCTCTCTCTCTCTTTGTCTTTTGCTCTTTTGAGCTGCTTCCTCGTACAGAGCAGCAAGTGTTGTTGACCGCTCTCAAAATGCCGTTGTACATTGATTGAATGGCAGTAAAAACAACAACATCTATCAGGCTATCTATTAGGTTATGCATGTGTGTGTGTGTCTATGTTTAATGACATGTGTGTGTGCGTGTCTCTTGCTTGTTCTGTGGGAATTGCTCTGATTTTGTTTTATTGCTCTTTTGTTTTGACTACCGTTTGGTCTAGCCTGAGCTTTTACAGCTCTTAATGCAATTAGGTTTCTTCTTTTTTGCAGCAGCAGCAGCAGCTGTATTAATTCCCACCTCAAAGTTGATTGCATTAGCTGCAGTTGCTTTCCCATAGCAGAACCTATTTAACTGTAATTGTATACTATGCAATATGTGTACTATATGCAATGTACCGCTAACTTTTATAAATTAATTAATCAACGCTTTTGCCATGTTAACAGGGCGTGCTGCTTTTTCTGCCACCTTCTGCTGCTTCTGCCACCACCTGCTCCTCGTCATTGCTCTCCTCCTCCGCTCTTCTTCCTTCGTTAAGTGCCAAACGCGCAGAGCTGCCAACTGTATGCAAAAGCATATAAGTAAAAGCTCTTTAGTTTAGTGTGCTCGACTTTAAGATACTCTATTCTATGTAATATTGTTTCTTGAATAACTTCTGTGCTTATGATGCGATTGTGATGAAACTTACAGCGCATATCGAGTCGGATAATGCTGTACAGATACTTTACAGGGTAGTACTTTAAACAAACCTTATAGAGTAGTAGCTGCCTTCTTCTGCCTGTTGCACGCACCTGCACTAAGCTATAATACCATTTTTTGACCATTTTGAATGGGCGCAGGGTATAAATATCTTTAAAATGCAGAGGCAGCCAGTTGGAACTGTATGTTGAGTCTGTGGGGGCACCTTCTATGTTATTCTGCTGCCTGGCAGCCATTGTTGCCTCTGGCTGTTGCTGTTTTGCTGTTGATGTGGATGTTGCCTTTTTTACGTTTGCCGCCTTGTCATTGTTGCAAGACGATGACTTCCCACAGATTCACAAGCAGCGCGACAGAGTTTTCCCTTTCGTTACGTGACAGCGCGCCCAACAACTGCACCAAGTGAGAACGCTGCAATTGAGCAAGCTCGACTAAGAGATACCCTCAATTGACAAGTAGTTCAAACTTAATCTGCATATCGCTAAGTACAGGGTAGACAATGCCTGGTATGACAGGGACTTAACACAGAGAGAGTAAAAGAGAGAGAGAGAGACCAATCTTATGGATGCAGACACCCAAAGACAACGACACCCAACCCAAAATAAGCCAAGTAATCTGCATATCGCCGCCAGGTAGATCTTAACTTTAGTTTCGCTGCATTGTTCTTGGCTCGTTGCTATAATCATGATATATTTACATGCGCGTGTGTGTGTGTGTACTTATTTATACAGATATATCTATCTACTTATACTTATGCATAATTGACAGCCGCTCATTTTCCGCCCGAATGCGGCGGCTTTCCCAAAGATCGTTTTGTTTGTTGCTGTTGTTGTTGCTGTTGTTTTTTATGCAACTTTTTCGTGGTCTTTTCTCTCTCTTTCTATTATTATATATTTGCACTTTTCCTTTTTGGCGTAATTATAATGAAACTGGTACTCTAAGCCTTTTTCACTTTATTTACTTGTTTTTATCTTATTTCATTTTTTCTTTTTGTTTTGGGCGCATTGCGTGGCGAGTTTGTCAACCTCAGATGCGATATGACGCATCGGGCTGAAAGAAACTGTAAAGTTGGCCAATAAAAATATGAAAAACTTCATCATTTTTTGCGTCTTTTTTTGTTTTTGTTTTTGCTTTTGCAATGTCGCCTTATCAGCTGCTGCACTTGGCATTGCCGTGCCCCTCCCCAGCCCGCTCCCCTGTGTGTCTGCCCGTTTGGGGAATTGTGTGTGTGTGTGTGTGTGTGTGTGGCACATACGACATCCGGTTTGTGGGCTCTTTTTGGCTGTTAGCCGTTGCTCACTCGTGGTTGGGCTGCTTGGCAATTTCCGTTTATTGACTCGTAAAAGACGCAACATAATCGTTAAATGTCACAGTTGTCTATGTTCGTTGTTGCAATTCGGTTTTCTTTATGAAGCCATCTTTGCAGTCTGTCGCCGCTAAGCTTTCATAGCTGGCAGCTTTTGTCAGCGCATACGTTTTAATAATGTGCCCAGGAAGTGCGTTTTGAACAGGAAGAAACAATTGAACGAGGAAGGGACACCACTGTCGTAAATTCATAACTTTTCCTGATTGAAGAATCTATTCGCAAATCAATAAACTGTTTGACACTATAGGGTATATCCTGGTCTATGCATTTGCAATTTGAATGCAGCCTTACATGCTTAATCATGTTTGTGTTTCGCACAGATAGCATGTTCTGAATAGTTACAGCTGATAGCCGACGTTCAGATAATGTATCTTTATATTGTGTATCTATAGTATATAATGCTAGTTGGAGAATGATTAATAGTCAACAGATAGATAGATAGATTAGATAACTTACAGATTTAAAGGCATAACTGTACTTAATGCATAACGAAATTCTGGGGGTTAATCTGAGTCTTTAGCCTACATACGATATGGGGTATGGGTCAGCTTATGCGTCAGGGTCTTTAGCCAAGTGGTGTTGGTGGGGAGGGGAGAGGTATGCTATCTAATTAGTCAAGCACTCGTCATTGGGCATTTGTGGGGCTTCCACTGTGGCGGGCAACCCTATGTTCTCTTAATGAGGGTTATCAACGGTGCTTGTTAAAGGGGTTTTCTTTTGTATGTGGTTGTTGTTGTTCTTTATTCTTTTCTTTTCTTCTTTTTGGGTCCGTCAGGTGGCAGAGAAAGTCACGGTCTGTCAGATAGCTTCTAAGTGAAGCGGCGCCATGCTGTGACTTTGGCATTTCTTTAATACTCGTTTCACAGCTTTTTGGGCTTATGCAAATGACCAGGCACTTGGCTTATCTCATAGAAATGGATGTAATAATAAACAAAAGCCGTAAGCTGGCTAAAATGTGTGACAGTTTCATAATAGGGCCCCATCCAAAAAAAAAAAACATCAACAAAAACTTGATGCAATGAAAAATGTTAACCCAAAAAGAAGTTGATGGCAGCTTTAACAGCGGTCGAGAAATGTTAATCAAACATAGCTGTACAATTCTAAGAACTGGCACAATAAAAGCCACTCAACAACAACAATAAGAAGAATAACAACAACAACAACAGCAACAGCCGCAGTAGCGGGCAGAGCGCAGCTTAGAAGCAGCATGCCAAAAGGCAAGCAGAAGATAACCCAAAACGAAGAGAGAGAAGCAACATCAAATAATAACAATATTCGTATAGAAGCTGGCGCACGCGCAGGCCAATTAAGAAGCCCGTCTCTGCTGTGCTTCCTGTGTCGACGACGACGTCGCCGCCACAGCCAGCGCCAACGTCAACGTCCAGTCATTCATTGAAGCATGCAGCAAGAGCTTTGACTTTGCTTTCTTTGCTGCAGTTGCGCCCGCTCCACTTTCGCTGTGTTTGTGTGTGCAAGCCGCTCTCTCGTTCAGTTGGTCGCTCTGCTTTGCTAACGCTCTTGTTCCTTTTCTCTCTCTCGCGCATGCTCAGCGCGCTCTGCTGTTGCGGGTTTTTTGGATATTTGGGTTTGTGTCTTTGGCGCTTAGTTCGCTTTTAGTCGCGCTTGAAGCCGGTTGTCGTTGCTGCCGTTTTGCGCATACATTGTTTCATTTTCGTGTGTTGTCAACATTTGTTATTGTTATTGTTTTATTCATTGCTTTTTTGTTTTTGGCATAACGTCGCGAGAAAGTCTGGCAACAAATGCATAAATTTCGTGGTGTCTTCTGAACGGGGCGCGCGCGCCTCAATTTCGTGTGCATTTTTCTCGATGACGCATAAAATGCGCTTTGAGCCAAGTTTTGTGTATTGACAGTGTCAGTGCTTATTTTGGCCCAGTGTCAATGTCCTTTTTGTACGCGGAACAACGCCCAACTCTTGCTGTTGTTCATATCTCTGCATAATGCTCTCACTCCTAGGGAGCAGCAAACTTTGGATTAGCCGCACTTTTGAAACGTAAGTTGCTAAATGCTTCAACGCGATGCGACTTGATGCGAGCTCGAGTTGATTTGGGCCATTTATTTTACAGCTTCTGCTGCTTCTTCTAATAATAATTAAGACAAAAGCGCACAACAGCAACACCAACAACAACAGCGAACAGTAAATAATCAAAAAATACCGCTTGGGTGAAATTCCATTTCTCTTTTAGTTTTTTTTTTTTTGGATTTTTTGTTGTTTTGTTCGTTTACCATCTTTGAACGTTTATAAAAAGTGAAAATCAAGTGACAATCAATTAAAATTCGAGACCAGGCAACAGCCAAAAAGCCGAAACCAAAGCAAAGTCAAAACGAAAAAAATAAAATCGATTTTCAATTTCAAGTGACGTTGAGTTTTTGTTCTAATTTTGTCACACAATTTTATTTATGTTGTTGTTGTTGTTGTCATTTTGGCCTGTCTTCTTCTTCTTGTTGACGCTTCTCCGTGCTGCGTTGGCTGGTTTTATTTTCGTTTCTTTACGTATTTTTACGGTACTTACGATGCGAGGCTTAACCCAAATTCACTTGTTGCATGTGCTGAATAAGCAAGAAAATAGTAAAATAAAAATGAAGCAAAAATATATAAAAAGAATAAAAAATGTACAACAGCAATATAAAATAATAAAAACCTTGCACAGAATCGAAGAAAACTTTTGTCGCTGCCTTTCTATGGCTTTGCATTAATGCAATAGTTACAACTGCCGACTGGTGACTGGGTCATGCCCAAGGCGGTTGCCCGACCCACTTTCAACACGCTGTGACCCCTTCCTGCCCCCCCCCCTAGCTGGCTAACACCTCTCCCGACGTAATCCCCTAGTTGGATGGCCGCTCAAATTACAAATGCGTTGACAGCTCGCTTGTCACTAAAACTAAACTAAACTAAACAAATTTATCAACAACAACAATAACAACAAACAGCTTTGTGTTGTTGCCCATATTCGTATTATCGTAAATTGATTATAAACACATGAAAAGCTCATTCTCACTCTATTATTGATTCTCTGTTTGCTAAACTTTTATTTGTAATGCAAAAAAAAATTCACATTTGTTTAACCATCAAAAGCGGCAATAGTATTCTAACTCATTCAGTTTTAAATTAATTATATTGACGAATTTGGAAATGTAGAATTTAACATGATTCAAATATGTTGGGAAGTTGTTATAAAGTTATAAAAGCCAAATTAAGTCAATCAATCACTTTTAGTATATTTACTATATTTATAACAATTAAAGAAGCCTACATTTCTTGCGTTATAACAACAACTAACTATAGTTATATAAACAAAATGAAAACACTTTGTAGCTTAACAAATTGCACAGAAATCAACAAAATTAAAGATTGTTTAGGCGTTTTTAGCGCTGACCAAAAAAACAAATATACAAAATTTATTGTTGTTGTTTGTGTTGTACATAAATGGTCAGTTTGTTGTTGTTGTAGTAGTAATTGCGTGTATATGTTGTTGTTTTTTTAATTTTATATATATGTTTATATACATATAGAGTGCGAAAATCGAATCGCTTCCCCCACATCCAACCACTTGATATGTTGCGATCTCCGGTTCGAAATGTTGAAAATGCGTGGGTTGCTTTGGTCGTCGGCACCAAGGGTAGCCTCGTCTTGTTATACTACTTAGTTGTTGATAGCTGATATTATTTTTATAAAACAAAAACAAAAAATACACACACAAAAATCAAACAACAATGACCTTGTTTAGATTTAAGTTTCATGTGCGTGTTGCGACTACACTAAATAAATGTTTATACACTTACGATGCCTTCGTAATATTATTAAGTGTAGGCACTCTTTTCGGGCAAATGACCGATTAGAAATCGCATCAGTTTCATGTGTTTGTCTCTTTTATTTTATTTATTTATTTTTTTCTGTCGTGTGCTAACATCAAAGCGGGCGCCAACAATTTCAAATTGCCAGTTATTAATTGCCAGCACTGCAAAAACAACAAACGCCAAAAGTCAAAGTAGCTGAGCTGGCAGGCATCCTAAATATTACACACTCTTTCGCAAATTGTTCAAATTTAGCGAGGGTTGCTGTAAAGCGAAGCTACTGTTAAATTGTGCTTTACAGAGAGTGTGAGAGATTCACAGAATTATGCAATTTGCAAATGTTAAATAACATTGTATTAAGGTTCGACTGTTAATTGAAATATCCAGTATGTTAGACCAGTCAGCTGATCTTAAATTGCTCTTAACATTGCAGCTTAACAGAGTGCATATGAATTGGAATGTTAAGTAACATTTTGTTGAATGGAAACTGGAAATTAATGTTCAGTTGGGTTCTCTGTTTGCTTTATCATATGATTAATATTTTTGAAAGATAACAATCATTTATGAATTATTTATTAGCATAATATAATATATTTTTCGTTTTACACTTTTAATAATAAATATTTAATGCACAACTGCTGTAGCAACCCTCGATAAACATTGACGCACTCAACTAATGCTTATTCTTCTTTTCTTTTCTTTTCTCTTCTCTTGCAGGTAAATGACAAGAAGTGCAAAAACAACATTTAAACATTTTCCAAAACGAAATTGAATTTTTTGCGACAAGAATAACAAATGTTTCCAGTTCGAAATTGCAGATAGACACACATAGATACATAAATACAGAAATACGTACTCTTATAAATATCCATAAAATAACCACACATGCGGGAGTGCTTGTGTGTGTCTGTGTGTTTATGGCAATTATATTTTTGTATTTGTAGTTGTAAATGTATATGTAACTGCAAATGTATTTGAATGCTCTCGCTGCATGTCGAAAGAAGCAAAATGAACAACAACAAAAAAAAGTAACAAAATTAAAGAAGAAAAACATGCAAGAAAAATGATTTGTTTTTCCGTAATTTTTGCGCACAAATGAAAAGCTTTCTAATCGCTTGACTGCCTCAGCGTTTTCCATTGCAGTTTGCGCCCTCGCAGCGCCTTGACATTTTCCGAATTTTCAATTTCGCTCGCAGCGTGTCGCGATTTTTCCAAGCTATTCACATACTTAATATATATATTATAGCTATATATATATATACTATATATTTTATACTTATGTATATATATAGATATATAATATCGCACATTTGACAGTTTGTCGCTGTGTTTTTTGCGTCGCGCATTCGCTTTGGAAAATGAATATAGAGAAAAGATTCAAAGTGTTTGCTAAAGTAAAAACCACACAAAAGAGCAAAAACACCATAGAGAAGCGTTATACACAATATCTGAACAATGTGTTTATGTTGTAGTTCACATATATAAAAACACATATCAAACCTCAACAACAAACATCGCAACGACAACAACAACAACAACTATCATCTACAGCAAATTCCTAGCATGGCTCTGACAATGAACATGGTCTTTCTAAAGGATTTACGTTCACGTCTCAAAGGATATCTACACGTATGTATATGAATATAAAGGTTACATCAAAACATTCAATGCATTCTCTCACTGCAATTGCAATTGAATAAGCAGATGAATATGAATATCAATATGAATATCAATGTGAATATGAATGTGAATCTGCAAGTCTGTATACAAGTCGAATGATAGCACGCGCGCAATTTGTTCACTTGAGTCATACAGCAGTCAATATGCATACCCTGTAGTTGCATATTATGTGCATGATGTATATCAGTTTTGTGGCTGCCTATGCAACAGTTGTAATATATTATTATCTATAGAAATTTAGCTTTAAAGTAACATATATTAATAGCTGTAATTGTATTATATAGTTGATAATTTACAGGGTATGCGCTGGCATATAGAGTATTTATCAAGTGTAGCCTTATGTTTTGCACTTTAAAGTTGTTTACTTAAAGTTGCTTATATATTCTACAGCTTTTTCTACTATAGTTACATTTTATAGGGTATACGCTGTGCTATTATTGTAGCATAGGGTATTTATATAGTGCTGCAGCCTTAGGTTTAGCATTTTTATATTATTATTAATTGAACGTGGGCTTTTTCTCGCAGAGTCTTCTCCTTGCTAGCAATTCTTTCTCACTCTTATTCCTCCCCTTTATCTGACTCGCTCCCATACTCCCCCCCCTCTCTCCCCCTCTCTCTCTGTGTTTCTCTTTGTCAGCCCACACAGAATGCGTCAAAAGAAAGCCACAAAATTTAGCCATTTACTGTTTACTGACGTCGCCTTAACCCAGTCCTCTTTTTTTTTCCCTCTATTCCTCTTGCCTTTCTTCTCACTTTTCTCCCACTACGTCTCTGTTTCCATTTCCGTTTACCATCCCCCACGCCTTCCCTTTCCGTTGCGTTGCAGCCTGCGTCTGTCAGTTCTGCAATGCGACTACAACTTTTGCAACTTTCTCAGACAGCGGCTGTCATCATCATGACCGCCCTACAGACTGGATACCCAATGCTTATTAAGAGTATACGAGTATGAATATATAAGTATTCATGCTTGTGCTCGCACACACACAGTCACACACTCACATTATTGTATCTTGTATCTTTGTCTCTGCTGCATCGCACTTCACATATCGTTATATCGCATATTATGCTGATTATTCAAGTATTCGTAAGTGTGTTGTGTCAGTTTTTCCTCAAGTAACAACTTTGGCTTTCTGCAATTGCATTATGTAATTCACCAACCCCCAGCCCCCCTACACTCCTCCCCCCTTGGGGAACCATTATCATCAAGATGTTTTTTAAAGAATGCGCCGTGTCGTCGCTGAAGCCGCTATAATTTCACATACTTACGGCAACCGAACGTCTCGTAAAACATTTCCCAGGAGCTTTTTTATTTGTTTCTGTTGCGCGGAAAAACTTAATATGAAAAATGCAAAGAAAAATGAAAAAAGAAAAAAGACTGAGACATATTATACTTAGATGATGTGGGCAAAGTCAATGAAGATATTAGAGTGGAGTTATGTGCTTATGAGATGATTAGATTAATGTCTTAATCTATAAATAATGTAGTATGCATATAGTATGCAATTTATAGTTAGATGTTGGAGCTTTGGGTTAAGCTTTAAGCTGATTAATGTGTATTTCTCCAGCTTGTTAGTTTTTTAATTGAATAAATTAAGTATAGAAAGAGACTTAGAATGGGGACTGAAGAACAATTTATGACATAATTGAAAGAATGAAAGAACTGAGAGAATGTTTATTCTTAATTTAAGCTGGTTGTATTTTAAAACATAATTCAAAACAAATAATTGATATAAAATTATTATTAATTTTATATTTTATATTATTAGTTTAATTTTTTATTTTTATATTTTATTTTATTAGTTTCATTTTTTATTTTTTTATATTTTATTTTTTTATATTTTATTTTTTTATATTTTATTTTATTAGTTTAATTTTTTATTTTTTTATATTTTTTATAATTTTTTTATTTTTTATTTTATTAGTTTAATTTTTTATTTTATTTTATTAGTTTAATTTTTTCTTCTTTTTTTATATTTTATTTTATTTGTTTAATTTTGAATTCTTTTTTATTATGTTTTTCCAATTCATTTCTCTTACTCATAAATTCGTTGTGTCTTGCCTCATTTTGGGCTGGTTACCTGTATTAGTTACCTGTATATTTACACTGCCTGCTTATCAGCTGTAAGCAAGCGATATTAGTAATAGTTTTTCATAGCAATGCCAAGTGCTTAAGTCATCCATAGCAAGGTAGTGCTTACCATGATTGTCAGACCTTTGATATAATGTTCTAATGCAATCATTAATGGCTGTCAATGCGGTCGGTCAGTTGTTGTGTCCGTTGCGTTCGGCGTTATCAACTGGGCCGAAACAAGTTGGCCCGTCCGGCCAGCTTCGTTTGCAACGTCGGGAGTCAGTTCGTATTGTGTGTTGTTGGCCAGCTTCGTGACAAATTGCCATCGTTTGTCTTCGCCCACCCACGAGCTACAGTTCGGCTTGTTGGACGCGCAGTTATTGGTACCGAATATGGCATTAATTTCACTCGAAGTTCGATTGTTGAGGTTGACGGGACGCGTGCGGGCAAGTGTAATAGTAATTGGCTTGCAACAAGTGGCAGTGGCAGTGGCAGAGGCTTCTCTAAATTTAGTCACATTTAGTGTAGTAGAAATTGTGTAATTTATATAATTCATATGAAGCCAAGGCCCTAAGCATGTGATAAGCAAAATCTATTGAAAATTTCATCATATCTTGCCACACTACATACCAAAATGTCTACAAGTGTGTGTGTGTGTGTGTGTGTGTGTGTGTGAATGTGTGCGAGTGTGCCTGTGTGCGGATAAACAAACGTGCTGCTTGAATATATTTTGCTAGCTAATTTGTTGGCCTGGCTTATCGCTATACACGGCCCCAACGATAAGAAAGCGTTGCGCAGTGTTTCCGTCCCTGGAAATCGGAAGGGCATTCCTCCAGTCAATTAATTATAAGAGTATTTATACTTATTCTATTATATACTTAAGCACATTGTTGTTGTTGTGCAATCAATCAAAATTACAATGCCCTTAACAATCGATCCCATAAAAGTCGCCTCAATTGTCGTCCAATTGCTGGGCATGATAATATTTTTGGATATGAAGAAATTCTTATGCATATTCACGGCGTTTTCGACAAGTCACAAAACATGGCCAACTGACAGCTGCTGCTGTTGACCATATTAAGCTAATTGGCAATGAGTCAAGTTCAATTTACAGACACAGTTCACAGTTGCCATTAATAAATGCAAATTTTTACAGGCAAATTGGCAACGCTTTTTGCTTTACAGTCAACTCTCACTAAAGATATCGATAGATATATATAGTTTATGCTTTTGTTGGATTTAACTAAAAGAAAAGCAAAGTTTTGCAGACAAGAACTATGAAACCACAAAGAAAGTATAAGTGCTTTAAGGATTTATTTAAGAAACTACAAATAAATATGATTTTAATATTAACCCAGTTAAAGTTTGTTATAATAATATTTATAAAACAAAAGTTCAATTATAAATAAACAAATAGTTAGTTGCGATATTCGCTTACTTTGTAAGTTTGTTCAAAATGATAGCAAAGTAAACAATTAGCAAATGTTTTAATGCCGCATTTCTGGGTTTTATATTTATGTTTTGCTTTTCCAAGTCATGCGATATATATGTATATATATATATATGTGTACATATATATATATGTATATACTTTCCTTATCTGGCATTACCAGACGTATTTATAGTGCCTTGTTGTGCTAACTGTCTGCGTCCCCCTTTACGACATAAACAAAATACTTTTAATTTAGATAAATTTCAGATAAAACAAAACTATGTAAGCAATGCTTTGTTTCTGGTTTTCCCAGTATAAAACTTATAAAACTCATAACTCTGATTGAACTGAATTCAATTTAGCCTTCAGCCTTTTAACATCTGAATTAATTTTATATTTAAAATTTAGCCATTTTGATAAGAACTGCAGACTCAGTTCAATTATAATTATATTCGTTACACTAGTTTAATTATTATATTTAACAATTCTTAGGTCACTTAAACATTCCATATTATTATCGCTCGTTTCAACTGATTTTCAAGTTCAATAATTAACAAAGCAAAAACATTTGTTGATCTTTGACAAATGTAGAAAGTTTTTTAATGACTCTTAGAAATTGTGGGGCGTGAAAGTTGCTGACAATAAATGGTTGCTACAATGCAATTGAAATTGATTAGAAGTCGTCGTTGTTAATTTGCATTATAATTGTTGATTGAATGAGTGAATGAATGAATATGTAGTTCGATATCAGATCGGAAAATATATTGGAAAAAAAGAGAACAGAGAACAGAAGTTTATCAGCTTCATTTGGACTTTCTCGTATTTGTTGCTGCAATGATGATGATGATAATAATATGATGAGATGATATGACAATCTAGAACCAGTCACAGCTAACTTGTTTCTCCCATTGTTGTTGCTCTTGTTGTTGTTGTTGTTGTTGTCTCCTCTCGCTCTCTCTGTCGCTTTTAACAATCTGTGTTACATTTTCTTGATAACTGACAGCTTGAGGAGTCGTGTGAAAAGTCGACACAAGTCGTCTAATTACCATGAACTGGTCACAACAAAAGAACACCAGCAACAACAACAAGTCACAACAAGCACACTAAACAAAACCCAATTCTAATGAAAACTTAAACAGAAAATCCCGCGAATATGTCGAATCTGGTTAAGCGAATACGCAGCATGTTGAACTCGCCACCAAAAACCGAGGCAAGCAACACCAATGTGGTCGTTACGCCCAGAAAATGCAGCACATTGCCACGGGGTTGCAGTGCATCAACAGGCAAATCATCGGTACGACGACGAGCAAGTGCCTCCAGATTGTGGCAACGTATCGTCTCGAATTTCGAGTCATCCGATGGGGTAATCTTTTACACAGATACGTTGGTCACTGATACTGGCGTTCAAATTCAAGAGGCAGGCAAACAATTAATTAAATAATTTAAATGTATAATATGTATATTAATTTAATTGCATTTTTGCACATTTTCCATGGTTTCTTCTAGGGCGAATACATAAAGCATCCTGTACTGTATGAGCTAAGTCATAAATATGGCTTCACAGAGAACTTGCCCGAGAGCTGTATGTCCATACGGCTGGAGGAGATTAAAGAGGCCATAAGACGCGAGATACGCAAGGAGCTGAAGATCAAGGAGGGCGCCGAGAAGTTGCGCGAGGTGGCCAAGGATCGTCGCTCTCTCAGCGATGTCGCTGTGCTGGTGAAGAAGAGCAAAAGTAAATTGGCCGAACTGAAATCGGAATTGCAGGAGCTCGAGAGTCAAATACTGTTGACATCCGCCAACACGGCGGTCAATAGCAATGGTCAAGGTGAGTCCAACAAAAGTTAAGACAAGATTGCAAATTGCAAATGTCATTTGTGCAACAGTTTGTGGCATTAACCATTAACATTACTCTATCTAAAATGAAGAAGAAACGCTTCGTTGTCATATCTTTACGAGCATTTGTCACGCAAACCGACAACTGTCTGTCTGTCAGCTTTATGCATTCATCTATTTATCTATCTGATAGATACAATTGTATCTATGCAACGCTTTGCGTGTTCTCTTACATTACCTGCGTTTATCGCTCACTCTCGTATCTATAGCACAAACACTTGGCTGGTGTCAGGTTTTGGGTGCTTCAATATACATATACCCTGTAGTACGAAATGCACAGCAAAAGGGTATGCTAAGCTAGCGTAATAGACAACTTTGATGAACTGTTTGGCAAACATTTACAGTAGCTAGTTGGCTACAGGGTATCTCTTAGTCGTTAATGCATGTCCAAGTGTTTATTTTTTTTTTTTGAATTTTTCTTTAGTTTCTTCTTTCAACTATTGACAAAAGTGGCATGAAATGATTTGCTAAATGTGACTGCTCAACGTTTCGGGTCTCGTTGTTCCATGTACTTCCGTGTTGGACCGAGAACGGCCGCAACAATCAACACAAGAAGAAGAACAACAACCACAGCTAACATTTTAGTAGATTCCATACGCATCATCATCATCATTATTATCATCATCATCATCATCATCATCATCTCGTTTTGTGTGGCGCTGAAAGCTTCATTTGTTGTATTGATTGATATGTTTGGCAGCAGCTGCCAACGGAGCCACAACAAACATTTCACAGCTCACTCTATAGCCAAAGATTAGCATTGCAGCCAGGAAATTTCAAAGAGCATTTTCATGAATAAAGGAACGAACTGCCTGATAAATGGAACAGCTCGCTGGGCATGAATACCCATGAATAACTCAATATGTAATCGATTCAATGTAAATTCAATTTCAAACTTGAGTAAATATGTGCGAAATACCTCAACAAGAATATGAACTAGGGAAATTTATGAATAGATGCAGTTGTATATATGTGAATAGATGCTCTTTTGCCAGAGTTGCCACACTGTGGCATAACTATAACTATCTGTTGACAGTTCAACTGTTTATGCACTTCAAGTTGTCTAAGAATTTATCATATTCCCTCAGAAGAGTTGACAGCTTCATTGAAGTTACTTTGACAGAGTTGCCAGACTTTGCTTTTATGTAGAATGAACGATGTATTTGCAACTTCCTTTACAATTAGGAGGTAAACTTCTCACAATTAATCATTCCCCTTTAAATGTATCGAATTTCAGGCAGCTTATTAAATTTCTCGCTGCCAGAGTTGCCACACTTTATTATACTTAATCATGTGTAATCCTTGCACCTTCAGAGTAAAATAAAATACCTATTTATATTCATGATGTGGCATAAAGTCCATTAAGCTGTCATCCCTTCAAATAATCCCCCTTTAATCTGTTGTCCGTCGTCTGCATTTGTGGCAAGGGCAGCAGCAGCATGCATCTGCTTGCAACTTAATTGACGTGTATGCAACCGCAGTAAACTGTTAACTGTTCGCTGTTAGCTGTTAGCTGTAAACAAACCGTGCCAAATGGGCGCTTGGCCACGGTGTGGGATCAAGTGAAGCGACATTTAACCATGTTAATCACAGTTGACCCTTGACATTTGACAGCATGTGGCTAAACGGTTGAGATGGCACCCTTCTTGCTAATCAGCATGTGGCCAGCCAGAAGGGCCAAGGTCAGTGTCAGCGAGTAGCAATTGTAGCTAATTATGAAGAAGCACAATGGAATTAGACTAGAAGATACGCTGTAATTAGTGCAATTTATGATGCTGTGAACTCTCGAACTTCTCGCTTTGAACTTCTCATTGCAATTTAATTATAAGTTCATTATAGCGCAATTCGTTCAAACTTTAGCTGTTGTGGATTCTATTAGAGCAGCAAAGTGCAATATAAAGTTAAACTTCTCTAACTTCTCTACTCAAACTTCTCATTTCACCTGTAAACCTGTAAATATAGAAATGTTGCTTGATTTATAAGATGAAACTACTCTAATACACACATTATATAACAAAGTCTTTTACCTGTAGCACAATATACCCACTCGAATGCCTTGTTTACAGGGTATATGCAATTAAAATGTACAAATTGAATAAAACTCTAAGAAAATTTCCCTTATTTTTCCATTTCCATTTTGTTTACAGAATCAATTGCCTTTAGTGGCCTTGATGGCAGCGGTGCTGCACAGTTCGGCGGTGCCGTCGGTGGTTTGGGCGTAAACAATGCAATGGCCGGCGGTGGGGCACCGGCAACGGCCAATGACAAAGTGCTGGCCTCGCTGGAGAAGCAGCTGCAGATTGAGATGAAGGTGAAGACGGGTGCGGAGAATATGATACAATCTTTGGGCATTGGCTGCGATAAGAAACTGTTGGCGGAGGCGCATCAAATGCTGGCGGATTCGAAGGCCAAGATTGAGTTTCTACGCTTGCGCATTATCAAAGTCAAACAGAATCGGGAGCAGGCGGATCGCATGAAGGCGGCCAGGCAATTAACAGATGAGCATGGTGTACTTGGCACCGGCACCGGCGGCATGACACAGCCACAGAGTCTGGAGACGACGCTGGAGGAGCGCATCGAGGAGCTGCGTCATCGTTTGCGCATCGAGGCGGCCGTTGTGGATGGAGCCAAGAATGTCATACGCACGTTGCAGACGGCGAATCGTGCGCCAGACAAGAAGGCGCTGCAAGAGGTAAGTCTGCTCTAGTTAATACCTGCGACTTATTGTTAATTAGATTAGCCTCAATATAATATAGAACTGGCCGTTGGCCAGGTAAGTACGCGAGCCGCGGGGGCGGGCCAAGCGCAAGGCCTGCCCAGAGACAGAGAGAGATAGAGAGACAGAGCAGGTGTGTGTATGCTTGTGTGTAAGGCGAAGCAGCTGCCATTTGTGGCGTGTGCCACACGGCGTATGATTCATATTGCGTATACGTGCCGTATGCTGTATGCTTTATGCCTTAAGTCAAAAGAATAAAACACACTCTCAAGCAAAATACGAAAACGAATACGAATAGGAAAATGAAAGCGAAAACGAGGCTAATTACGCGGCTGTTGAAAATATTTCAATTCTTTCCTCGTTGCCTTCTAAGTTGATGTGCTAACTGTCGCCTCATTAATTTACTTGCACAGCATTTCGAAAATCTTCCTCTTGGCGAGGGCGCAGTGCCTACAGACTGTGTGTCGACATGTCCACGTGTTTATGGCACATTCTTCAAGCGGCATTTGCGACTAAAGATCGAGATCGTGTGTCCTCCATTGTCACTTTGCTTTAAGCATATGGCATTTAGCAGCATTCGACTCGTCTGTCTCTGTTTTAAGCTGCATCTTTAGATAGTTTCAGCTCAGTTGAGTTGGCATTTTACTATTAGCAACCTCCATGTTCACTTTACTGTAGTTATGTGGCAGCTTAAGCTATTTTTAGACACTTTTAGGAAGCATTACCTATGTTTGCTATTGACAGTTGTATAAGCTTAAATGTGTTGCAGTCTTAGTGTCCTCCATGTTCACTCTGTTGCCTTTGTGACTTCATTTAAAAGTATGAATGTGTGGCAGTTTACTGAGCAGCTGTCTGTGCGTCCTCCATGGTCACTTTATAAAATACAATACCTTAGTTAATGCCCTCACTTCAAAGTGTATACACTTGTCGGCTTGCCGCACTTGTTGCCGTTCCATCCATGCAGCTTGTTGCACAATATTTCCCACTTCCTGTCGCGTGCACAGAAGATTGCTTTGTCCGCATCCGTGTCCAATTCCCATCTCCGTGTCCATGTCCATGTCTTGTGATTTATGTGTGTTGACTGTTGATGTAGCTGTGGCTTTTGTTATTCGACTCTTTTGTGGCAGCGCGCCCCATTGGTTTTGCTGTGAAGATTACAAATTACATATTTACCAACCAGCGTCTGGCCATGCATGGCCTATATAGACCATGGAATCCTCTACTAGAATCTGTTCCATTTCATATTTATTTATGCGGTGTTGTTGTTGTGGAAGGGGGGGAACCAAATTCGTGTTGGGAGTGCAGTTTTTGACATAAACAGATGCAACAGCAGCAGTCGACAGATGTTTTTGCTTGAATGTTTATCCAATGGTTCAGATGGTTCCACTCTTCCCCCCCACCCTACACCGCTATTCTCCCCCCTCTCTGCCATCGCAGATAAACAAAAAATAAAAAAATAAAAGAAAACTGCCCTTTGCTCATGCCGTGTGTTTGCTAAACATTAATAGAACTATGCTGAGCACATATATATGTATATATAAATCTATCTATATCTATATAGAGTTTCGACAATCTGTACATATTTCTGAGAGAGATGGACTGAGAGAGAGAGAGAGAGAAAGCGAGAGCGAGACACAATTTCTGTTGTACAAATTGAAACACAATTTGTTCTCTAGCGAATTTTCACGCAGTTTCTTTCAGTTTGAGTTCAGTTGCCGTTTGGGCTGCGGCGTGCGCGTTTTTCGCAGTTTTTCCGTTCATTTCCTTTATTTTTCATTTGTCGCGTGTCGCTTTATTTATTCGTTTCCATTTCGTTTGCCGTTTTTGAGAGAAAAAGTTTTATTTGAATTACTTTGCGGTGTTTTTCGGCTAAAACTTTATGCAGATGTAATTAAATGCGACTGTCGCATGCACTATAAAACTGTCAAGTGGCAGCACATGCACACACACACACACACACATACACAAGCGTTTTTAGTGATCTTCCAGTCATAAACATTACGCATACGCAACGTGTTTCAGTTGAATTTTCTTCTTTTTTTGTTTGTTTTCTGTTTTAACTATAAATTGCGTAATGCTTTCATATAGTTTTTGAACTCTCCTCGCCCATTTTTTTATTATTAAATTTTAAGTGTGTGATTGTGCTGCATTTATATTTTTGTGCGTGGTTTTGGCTCAAATGTGGCTTTTGAGGTCATCTTGCGATTTTTAGTATTTTACAACAACAACAACGACAACGAGAACTAAAGAATTTATAAATAAATGCACATAAAATTAGAAACACACAAAATTTACATGCCGTGTGAACAAAAATGAAAACTGAAAGTGTTTCGTTTATTTGTTCATGCGTCGTTGGATCAAGCTAAAAATAATATTATTTAAAAAAGAATAAGAAAGCAAGCAAAAGAAAATTAATAAGAATATATCAAAAAAAAAAGCCAACAAAAATACAATCAAAACGCCCACTGTGCGAGGGTGGCTTTAAAAGTGCTTGTTAAGCTATTGAAATTGATTTCAATGTGACAATTTTCATTGGAAAAACTGATGAAGTCATATGCAATGTGCTCACACAGATAGAGCTACTTCTGCTGGCAACTGATGATGCCACATTTATTATTTAAAGAAAAGCAAAATACGAAAAACTAAACGAACTTTGTCTAATTTGTCTATGTCAAGTATTTTTAGCGCTTTGCAATTTGCAATTTGCATGCCATAAATTCGCATTAATTGTTATAAATTATTAGCCTGTCTGAAGCTGAGAAATGCAATATAAATTATCTAGAATTTCTTAGCATATGGCAAGCACTTTTGTAACCACCCTCGCGCTCGGATTAGTTTGCAAGTTATCAAGAGCAACGTTTTGACGTTATATTTTTAGCATAATCTATAAAAATATAGAGACTATATGCCGCATAACTGTGCTGAACGCGTCTTGTGTGCAAATTTTAACAAATATTGGTGGGGCACCTCTTGAGTACTGTGTGTGGAGGGGCCAGCATGTGTGTGTGCCTCTAGAGCCAGTGACTGTGGGGTGCGGGGTGCAAGATGAGTAAGAAGCGTGGTGAAGTGCCTACGCTGCCGCATGAACTCACAGCCGAGTGGACGGTGCGTGCGCAGTTGAAGTTCGCGCGGGGCGGTGAAACTGTGCAACAGGAATACAATGGCCAGGAGCAAATGCATCCGGTGCGTGTGGTATACAAGTGGTGTACACCCGACACGGAGCCGGAGAAGGTAAGCAGGCGCATAGACGATGTTTGACGTTTGATGTGTGTATTATATGAACCTAATGTTGCCACACACATACACACACACCTCAATGCAGACAACGGCTGCCACCAGCTTTCGCAGCACAAACTCATCGGCAACGTATGCGGACTCAGCATTTGGCAGTCCACAGGCATCGCGACACACCCAGGCCGCTGAAGAGGCAGCAACAACTGCGGGGGTAACGGCTCAGGTGTGTGGCACACGTTGTCGCAGCACTTGCAACATCATTGTCTCGGCCGAGGCGGACTTCTTGCCACAGCAACCAGGGGAGACGCTGAACGAACCATTTGTGTATCAGAGCAAGGTGAGAGCACAACAGCTGCGGGATGCCAGCTGCCAGACAAGCGACACGGAGGATCGACCGCGTCGTCAGCCGGCCTATGAGCAGCGACGTGCCACAACGGAGGCGCTGATGAATTTCACCAGCCGACGGCATGCGGAGGAGGCGAACACTTATGTGGTAAGTTTAGTGGCAACAGCATAGCTCGGAGTAATCTCCAAGCAATCCCTGTTTGCAGCCAACCTACTCGCCATCGTCCACATTTAAGTCGGCCTCGTTGCCACGCATACCGCCCAACGTTGCCACATCCCTGTCACAGTCACCGCGACTGACCAGTCTGGGCGAGAAGAAGCCGCGCACTGTTCACATTGATGTCTATTGCACCGGCTCTGAGGATGATGAGGAGGTGGACGCGGATGCGGAAGCGGATGCGGATGCCTCAAGCTCCGACTCCCTCAGCAGCAATGGGCATCTCTACGACATGGACTCCAATTCCACGCCACAAACTGTTCTGGACAATGAGCAAGTGTTGCTGCGGCATCAGCGCATCACTGGCTCCACGTTGCCACGTCGCCTGCAACAGAAGTCACCGCTGCCAAAGCAACAGCAGCAGCAGCAACAGCAACAGCATCTAAGACATGGCCTAACCAAGTGCTGTGCCACCGAGGAGATTGTTGAATCCAAGCAGATGCTCTTCCGTCAGCATATTGGGGATCAGCGGGCCGTCAAGTTGGCCAATCTTCGCCAGAAATACATGCGTCAGCCCAGCGATGAGACACAGAGCAGCTCGTATCCAAACTCAACGCGTTCAACGTTGCAACGCGATGTCTGCTGCAGCAGCGTGTCCAGCGCGTTGGCCGGCGACTGTGTGGACTCATCCTGGAGGGATACCGATGAACTGGACACGCCCAGTGTGCCCACATTTGCGGCCTTAAGCAAATCCGATAGCTTTGACTATGAGAACTCGTTGGATCGCGTGCGCATACGGCAAATGGAACGTCTCTGGTCACGTCAACACTCCATGGAGCAGCCAACGATGCCGACGTCAACAGCGGCAGCTCATCAGCATTTGACAACCATCACGGAGGTGCAGTCGCAACGTGGTGCGTTCCAGCGCAACGATACGCTGCCCTCGGAGTCGGATGGCTTCTCGGAGACAAATGTGGGGTACAGCACGTATCCAGGACGTCAGGTGCATCAGTTGTTGCAACAGCAACGCAATCGTCCAGCATTTCTGCAATTCTTTGGCCCGCCCGCAAGTCCCGAGCCACCGCATACAGCGCCGGTGTTAACAGGTGCCGCAGCTGCTGCTGCTATCGATCCTCTCAAGCGTTTGCATCCCGGCTATCGCTGGAAGAGCGAAGCACGCGATAATCTCAGCGTGCAGGCAACTCCTGGTTCGCCCTCCTCGGAGCATAGCTCACCACAACTTTTGTCCACCGGCAGCACTGTGGTGCGCTGTGGCAGCGAGGCACCACTCAGCACCACCTCGGCCACCACATTTGGCACCGTTGCTGCATCTCCGCTGCTGCCGCGACGCTTTGATAGCCCCAGTTTGGCCAGCGAGACGTCCACGATGATCTCGGGTTACACCCATGAGCATCTGGAGAAAACGCGTAGATTTGGCCATGTGGTGGCCATGCGGAAGCCAGGTCATCATGTTGGACCCACCAAGAATCCAAATTGCCAATGCGAGAGCTGTCAACGTTGGCTCGCCGAACGTTTCCAGCTGCGAGGACGCGCCTTCTCGCTCGGCGAGCGACCGCTGCTCCGACGACCGCAACCTTAAGCCGGAGTAGTCTAAGGATTCAAATAGTTGGAAAGGAAACCATTGCAGAGTTTTAGGAATGTGGTTGAGACTTGGCAGAAGGCTGTTTGTGAATTAGCCAAGTTGGAAGGAAGACAAGCTCAAAAGAACTTACAACTATATATATAACTGTATAAGAATAACATTGTACAGTTCTTCTTCTTGCTATGTAAGATCTAAGCGGATCTATGTAAGGCAAGAGGAGTTTCTAATCTTAGCTACGAAGAAATGTAGAAAAGTTAAAGAGTTGCTAGTTCTTAACTAAGATAAATGCGTTTTACACAGATCTATTAGTCTATTGATCTATTTGAAGAAGTAGAATTGTTTATATGGATCGAAGAAGTAAACACTTGCTGATCTTAACTATTGACAGAGTTAGAAAGAAGGAAAATGGCGAGAAAACTGTAGAAACTGTAGAAGCGAAAGCCAAAGCGAAGATTTCAACTTGCAATCGACCAGTTTTCCAATGAAGTTAATGAACAACTAACAAAGTTAACAACAGAATATATATATAAGAATTGAAGTATATAACTATGTTTAGATACTTGGACTATTTCAATATGCTTCTAGGACTTGAGAAGCCTCAGTAGAAACTCTTTCCAACTCTGCTGTGGTCATTGAACTTCGGTTTCAATCGATGTTAGCCAATACTTGTTGCCTTAGCTTGCATTTAACACACACTGCTTAAGTTGTCAGTCTGTCTACTAAACCCTTGCCCCCTTGACCCCCCTATCACTGCCCAAACAATCCCGAAACCCAAACCAAACTAAATCTAAATCTAAATCCATACAAACCCCATCGATCCTTACCAGCTGTGCCTTGATTTAGTAACTTAAGTTTATATATTTCGTTGAAAATGTTCCTCACAAAATGTGCGCTGAATCAGTTTAATTGTTGGTAATTAAATAATTTAAATAAATGAATAAATTAGTATAAAATGTTGTATAATTTCATTTAAATTTAATTCACAGCACTTGTAAACATTTCCAATATCAATTAATATAATTTATTATTTTGTTTCTGTTTTGTTTTCTTTGTTTTTTTTTTAGGCACACGGCCGTTTGTCGGAATCGTCGCGTAAACTTGATCTCTTGCGGCATTCATTGGAGCTGCGACGCCAGGAGCTGCCCAGCGACTCCCCCACCGCCCAGTTGCTCAAGCAGGAGCTGCAGATTGTCCAACAATCCACATCGCCGGCTCCTGTGCATTACACATCGTTGCAGACGGGGCCGGGTGGCTTGCTGGGTGGGAAGTCGTATCAATCAGTATCATCGCTGGGACGTTGTGCCAGTGTCACGGGCAAATTGGAGGTACGCCTGATGGGCTGTCAGGATCTGTTGGAGGATGTGCCGGGACGTTCGCGTCGTGACAAGGACAACAGCTCCAGTCCGGGTGATTTGCGTAGCTTTGTCAAGGGCGTCACATCGCGTAGCAGCTCCAAGAGCTACTCGGTGAAGGATGAGACATCGATAGAGATTATGGCGGTGATTAAGCTCGATAACATCACTGTGGGACAGACGTCGTGGAAGCCATGCTCACAGCAGGCATGGGATCAGCGTTTCTCCATCGATCTAGATCGTTCCCGGGAGCTGGAGATTGGCGTCTATTGGCGCGACTGGCGTTCGCTGTGTGCGGTGAAGGTGTTGCGTCTCGAGGAGTTCATTGATGATGTGCGTCATGGCATGGCATTGCAATTGGAGCCACAGGGTCTGCTCTTTGCCGAGATCAAGTTTCTCAATCCAATGATCTCGCAGAAACCGAAACTGCGACGACAGCGCATGATCTTCAATCGTCAGCAGGCCAAGAATATACCGCGTGCCAAGCAAATGAACATCAATGTGGCCACCTGGGGGCGTCTCCTCAAGCGCAATGCACCAAATCATGTGCATCTCGGTGCCCCAGGCAATGCCACCGCTGTGGGACGCACCACTCCCCCCTGGCCGGCAACAACAATGCCTCACGTGATTCGGAATCCCCTATTTCGCGTACTCCCTCCTCAGATGCTTTGGCCGTGGAACCGGAACCCTATTCACCGGGTGAGCAGGCACAGAACATGGAATTCGATCCGGATGCTGGCTTGCATGAGCATGTGGAAACCCCGGGCGAGTATCCAGATCCCGCTGCCAGCGGTTTAAGTGGCATGCGTCCGCTTTCCATGCACATGCACGGCATCAGTGTGTTGCCACCGGAGACGCCGCCGCCGCCGGCCAACGCGGCCAGACCCAACACGCTCAACCTGCAGATGCCCAACAAGATGGCAAGCAATCGAACTGCCGCACCCACCACAGCACCACCGCCACCGCCAGTGCTGAAGCCTGTCAATCCCGTGATGGATCAGGAGGTGAGCTTCCCTTTGAATGTACTTTCCCTTGCCTGTAAATTGTACAGCACTATGTCTACTCTATGCCCCCATGCATATATGAATATATATATATACATATATGTACATATATATACCCTGTATAATCTGATTACCTAGCTTGTACTTTATCTGTAGTTGATTTGATCGTTGTGCCTTTGCCAGCTGTGCTCCATTCATTCTGTATATTCAATCGAATCACTCAATCATTTGCTCACTTGCCTTGGTGTTGGTCCTCTAACTGTACATAGATCTATCTATAGATATATTAGTTATGGATATATACTTAACTATATATCTGTTGTCATCTGAATAAGCAACCAAAACTCCATACAGAACCACTCGACATTTAGCGTAGCTTTGTCTGCTTGTTTCCATTTCCATATGAAAGTAATTTAACATAATAGGAAAGGAACTAGTTCATAAATAGTTCATCATATTTCATTAGTAAATGTTATTGATAGAATTCGGTTCACATTAAGCTGAACTAGTTAACGCTCAGCTCTTACTTGAAATAGAACTACTACTTCTACTGTAAATTAGTGTTAGTTAGTCTGTAGAACTAGTTCTTTTGAATAACTTATGCAATTGAAGAATTCATTAAAGTTAGTTGTTCATTTGCTTAGTATTAGTTCTTAGTTCCGCAGCATATTCCGTTAAAGAACTCCATATACGAACTAGTTCATTTGAACTACTTACATTTTATCTCAGTTCTTTTGCTTTTCAACACAATTATAGGGTATATTCTAAGTTAGTTGATTTAATGCGAATGATACTCAATGTTCTTGCTGGCCTCAGAGCAGTTCTATTGTTGGAACTAGTTCAATTGAACTGCATAAGAAATAATAGCTACAACTACTGTTGCTTAACTACAACAGTTTTATTCCGATCAATTTAACACAGTTCATTTGAACCAGTTCCCTCAAATGGAACTTGTCTCATTGGGAACATTATGATCTTTCAATCATCTATCTGCATACTGCTTCTGCTTCTGCTTTTCCCCTCTGCTGTCTGTGTCTTCCGTCTGTTTCTCTCTTCCTCACTCTCTCTCTCTCTCTCTCTGTCTCTCTTTTGCGCATTGTACTCATTGTCCTTGTCACACGTTCAACATTCTTATCAATAGTCCTGTCTTATTTATCTCACCCTCTCTCTTTTATGTACTCTTTCCCATCTTCCACGTTTGCTCCTCTCTTCCATTCTTCTATTGCCTGCTCTTTGCTTTATGCTTTGCGCCCTCGTGTGTATATGTGTGTGTGTTGGGTGTTTGTGTGTGTGTGTGTGTGCGTGTGTGTGATGCTGTCCTGATGCCGTTACTCGTCGACAGTTGCAGGATGCGTTGCACCAATTTGATTTCCTCTCTGAAATGGAATCGAATCCAAACACTTTGCGTCGCCCACACGACCAGGAGAAGTTGCAGCACCTACAAATGGAAGCAGTTATGCCACTGGAAGAGTCACCTTCCAGCCAACAGCCACACCACCAACACAACAACAACAACAACAACCACAGGCAAAGCACAAACGAGCAGCTGTCCTTATCAATACGCAACCCATTTCAGTTCCAACAGCCGATGCCGAAGCAACCTGTTGTTGCAACACCCATTGCAACTGGTGGCACATCCGCGGTGGAGCAGCAACTGCATCGTCCAGTGCTGACGATGCCGCCGGTGGTGCTCCTAAGCGGACGACGTGCAGATGTGGATGATGAGGAGCCATTGCCCGCCTCTCCTCTGGTTGAGTATCCCGAGGACGATGATGAGTATTTGTACAACGGGGGGTCTGCAATCCAGTCACAGTCACAGTTCCAGTACCGGCGATCGTTTCTGTGTGGAGGTTAGGAGGTTTTTTTTTCATTTGATACCCTTTGTTTATTTTTCGGCTATGGTTTGGTTATTTTGGTTAAATTTGTTTATTGTTTTCGTTTTCTGTTAATTGTGCCAAGTCCTAATAATCCCCCAAAGCACTGGCTTTCAAGTTGTTACTATTCTCGGTGTTCTGTTAATGTTACTGTTAAATTTGACGGCCTTACGGCTGCTTCAGCTTTACATGTTGAAATTCCCCATTAAACTCACACACAGGCACACAGCATGTAGATAAGAGCAACCAGCACGTTAACAGCTAACATACCTTAACATAATGCGTACGTAGTGAAGTTAACATAAAACTGTTATGCAAGTAACATGACAAATGCACGTAGTTCAGTTAATAGCACAATATAATGCACAAGGTGTATAGCTAACAGTGAAATGTAATGCTAATAACATAACATGCACAAGTTATATAGCTAACATCAAACTGTTATGTAAATAACACAAGTGCAGCTAATAGAGAACTGTAATGTTAACCAAAAATTATTGCAGCTAAATAGGCGCAGTTCTTAATGTAAAAAGTTATTAACTCTCTTAGAATTAACTTTCTTTAAGTGCAACAACAAAAAGCTCTGAGTAATGAATGATTTGCAAGAGTAAATATATATATTGTGCAGCCAACTCAAGCAGTTAGCTGATATACCCAACAAATCAATGTATATATAGTTAAACATTGTTTATGTCACATTTGCAACATGACAATTTAAAAGCAAGAAAGCTAAATAATGTGTGCAATTTGAAAAGTTAAATGAGACGATTTAAGTGCTTAAAAAAAAGTATTTATATATAAATTAATTTAAATATAATAGATATAAACGGGTTCACGTGCCAAACAAAGGGATGGATTTATCACTTTTAGCTCAAGTGTCGCACAGTCAGTCACCCTGTATATGTCTGCGTCTTACTTTTGTGTATGTCTCTTGCTTTCCACACGTTGCACGTAACCAAAACGTCAGCGTTTGCTTATTATTTGTATCTATTTTTCCATTTTCACGTTGCGATGTTTTGAGGTGGGAAATTGAATGTATATAGTATTATATACCAAATGGTATATAAGCACATTTTTAGACCAGAATTTCGTTGGCCAGTTTCAGTTGTTGACAAATCGATCTATTGGTTAAAACGTGAGCGGGAATTGCGCCATGATATTGCCAACATTTCAGGCACTGGCACAGTTTGTGCGGCAAATGTGTGCGTTGCACATGCAACAACAACAACAACAACAACATACGCATTATATACATCAGTTGGCCTTTGCCAGGCAACAACATCAACTGTTGCTGGCAGCATCAACAACAACAACAACAACAACATCCACATCAAGCACTGCACCTGTATGTGTTTCAAGCACCTTTTTGTGAAGCTGTTATTGCAATTAGTTCAACCAATTTAAAAGAGAGTGCATATACCAAATCCAAAACAAACAAACAAAACTCTTGCAGGCAAAGATCAATCTTGTACATATAACCATTGAACCGCTTGAGGCGTCTCCGAGCACCAGCAGACGTGGCAGCAGCAGCAGCTGCTGCAACATTGAGGATACCACAACGGAGACAATTGCCATTGAAAGTGTTTTAATAGAGTCCATTGAGTCAGTGCAGCCAAACGATGAGGTATACGGTTTACACTACAAATCCAATCCAATCCAATCAAATCAAATCCAAATCAAATCAAATTATTCAGAGCTTTTGTTATCTTTAGCCATGAACGAACTAACACAACGAGAATGTATCTCACTGTATTGTATCTCAAATGTGGTTTAACTGCAACATATTTGTTTGGCTTTTCACAGGTAATTCCGCAGCTGGGCAAACTCTATTTGGGCACACAGCAGCAGCAGCAACAATTGCCTTATGTGCAAACCTCGCCCATCATTCAGGAGCCGCCAACGCCCACCATTTATGGCAATAATGCGGCGAATGCACCACAATTTCCACAGCCCACACAGCGACAGGATAAACAACAGCAACAGCAACAACAACCCATCTATGCCAATCAATATGAGTTAAGTGTGGCAAAGGCCGCAAGTGGCGCCTCCACCAGTGGACGTCGCAATGTGGCGCGTGGTTTGCAGTATCGCGAACCCGCTGGCTACGAGGCCCTACGCTCGGGACAACCACCAAACGCTGGCATGTTGTCAATGGACAACTTCCGGCTGTTGAGCGTCCTGGGACGCGGACACTTTGGCAAGGTGATATTGTCGCAGCTGCGAAGCAACAATCAATACTATGCCATCAAGGCGCTGAAGAAGGGCGACATCATTGCACGCGATGAGGTGGAGTCGCTGCTCAGCGAGAAGCGCATCTTTGAGGTGGCAAATGCCATGCGGCATCCGTTCTTAGTCAATTTGTATTCATGCTTCCAGACAGAGGTGAGTTATCTAATTGTAATAATGCTTTAATTAAATTATTATCAATATTAAATATTAAATTTCCCCTGCAGCAACATGTCTGCTTTGTGATGGAATACGCCGCCGGCGGTGACCTGATGATGCACATCCACACAGACGTGTTCTTGGAGCCACGTGCCGTGTTCTATGCCGCATGCGTGGTATTGGGATTGCAGTATCTGCACGAGAACAAGATCATCTATCGTGATCTGAAGCTGGATAATTTGCTGCTCGATACGGATGGTTATGTGAAGATTGCCGACTTTGGATTGTGCAAGGAGGGCATGGGCTTTGGCGATCGCACGGGCACCTTCTGTGGCACACCAGAGTTTCTGGCACCTGAGGTGCTAACAGAGACATCGTATACACGGGCCGTGGACTGGTGGGGACTCGGTGTGCTCATCTTTGAGATGCTGGTGGGCGAGGTAAGTGAATTGTTCAAATGATTGATTGAATAGTTTACTCATTGTGTGGTGTTATGCAGTCACCTTTCCCTGGCGACGATGAGGAGGAAGTCTTTGACTCGATTGTCAACGATGAGGTGCGCTATCCACGTTTCCTCTCACTGGAGGCCATAGCCGTCATGCGTCGGGTGAGTGTCTCTTTATAGATGCCAATCAAATGTCAATTACTTATGTGTTTGCCTTTGCATTTTGCAGCTGCTGCGCAAGAACCCAGAGCGACGACTTGGCTCATCGGAACGCGATGCGGAGGATGTCAAGAAGCAGGCATTCTTCCGTTCGATTGTCTGGGATGATTTGCTGCTGCGCAAGGTCAAGCCACCATTTGTACCTACCATTGTACGTATTGAATAAGTTAGATAAGTTATTTTTCGATATCTTAACTTAACTCTTTGTGCACTGCAGAACCATTTGGAGGACGTCTCGAACTTTGATGAGGAATTTACGTCGGAGAAGGCGCAGCTGACGCCGCCAAAGGAGCCGCGACATTTGTCCGACGACGAGCAGTTGCTGTTCCAGGACTTTTCATACACGGCCGAGTGGTGTTAATGCACGCCAGCTCATTGTCTGGGCTTAGCTCAGTCAAAACTAAGTTATAACTAATGCTTTTACACATGTGCAGCGTTGTTGCCACATAAATCTGAGAAGAAGAAACTATATATAATAATAATAATATATTGTCATGTATTGTAATTGTAAACCTTGTGCATGTTGCTCAGAAGCATTAACCAAATTGCCTAGAATTCTACATTAATGTAAACCTACATCCATCATCAATCAATCAATCAATGAATCATCCATTTGCCAGAGCCAAGAAATTTATATTTATCATCTCCATTACAATCATTATACAAGGGTTAACATATTTTGTGAGTTATACTATATTTATATATATATATATATTCGGTTTGTTTGATCCCAAAACGAGAATATTGAAAATGCATTGAATAGTCTGACGAACCTTTGGAAAAGCCAAGCCTTATGTGCATTGTTGTAGATTTTTTTGGAAAGATTTTCATGAAGCCAGGTTCTATATTTATAAATAATGAGAAAGATGAGAGAACGTTAAGCATATGTATACACAGCTATTTTACAAGCGCCAGTAGATGAGTTATATAAACATCAATGAAACCTACACACACACACAAACACACACACACACACATATGTATTTTCATAATAATCATACACAAAAATCGCATTCAAAATGTTGAGAGAACAAAATGAAACAAGTCATAAGATTGTATGCACTACAATTAATTATACATAAACATAAAATAATAATAATAATAATAACATGAAGAAACAGAGCTCATCTCTATATACTATACTATATTATATTATATTATATTATATATACACTTATAAACATAAAACAAATATTTACAATTTTTAAAACTGTATATTTTTTTTGCTTTTTATCAACTCCTCAGCCCATTGCCCGAGTTGTAATTTATTTTAATTATTTTTTAAATTATATACATACATGCTTACACATTTGTTATTTATTATTGTACTTTAAAACACCAACAAAACAAAACAAAACAAACAAACATAAAAACTGTATTGCTTTGAGCATTTTTAAAAAAAAAAAAATCATTTTATTATTGGAAATAATTTGTTTGTATGCGGTGCACGCTTTAAACAAATATAAAAACATATAATATTTAAATAAATAAAAGAAATCGCAAAATATGAAAAACGTTTGAGAAATTCCAAATGAACAACATAAATATATTTTGTGAATTTCTCAATTGCATGCAATCAGATTGTTGTATATTTAAGGATATCTATGCTAAAATTAATGTAATTTTTAATTTGTATTTAAGTTCTAGTATTCAATAATTGAAATTAGTTTTAGTTACACATATGTCAAGATAATTATATTACGATTATTAATTACAATTACAATTATGTTTATGAATATGATTGTGCATAATATCCAAATGCAGCGAGATCTATTGTCATTTATTTATGTGCACAACCTAAGATGCTTGATTAGCAGCTGTAGAGGATTGAGAATTGTGGCCACATCTTGGGCTGAGCACATAATTGTTATTTATGCAACCATGATATGATTTTCAATAAATGTATCTATCGCTATTAAATAAACAAAACGCAGTTTTTACTCGGCATCACACATCACATCATTTATTTAACAACAACTTAGGCTTGGGGAATCGAGAAAGGAATGGAACCGCTGCTTCTGCAATTCCATCCTAATTTTAGTTAACTCTCCTGCAAGCCTTCTGTTATCTGGTAATACAGTATATTGCCTGTATTGTCAGCTATAGCTACAGAGATGATGCTATTGTCCAGTTTCTGTTGCAGCGCTTTGATCAGCCCAAAGTCAATGTCCTTGGAGTGTGGTAAGGGTATAAAGGCAACCTGTTGATTTGTCTCCTTCTGCGCGCTTAGATACAACATGTTCAGACTCTGCTCAAACTGCGGCTGTATGTTGCTCAGGCGTTCATCTAAACGTAAAGTCATTGCATTACTTGGGAATTATAAAGAATAATTAGTAAATTCACCATTTAGTAGATCCTCGTAAACTAACTTGGCCAAGGCGCGTGTCAATGCATTTAAATCCGGGCAAACCGTGTCCAAGTCCTACAATGTTTCTCGTTAATATAGTAGAAAAATATTTAACAGACAACTTACCATAGCGGCAGCGCTGCAAAGTTGTTTCATTTATTTAATACATTTATAAATTTGTCGTTTTATTGTTTAACAAACAAACGCCGGCAATTGAACAGCTGTTTTATGCGCTGCTGACGTCACTATTGACCAGCTGCTGGCTGCTAGCAGTGTTGTGCAGCGTTAGAAGTTGCACTGCAAACGGCGGGAAATTCAAATGTAAAGTTAATAAATACAGAAAAAATAACAAAATTTAAATTATTATTAATCGACATAAATTCACATTTTGTGTTTGTTTTAGGCATAAAATAGTTTATAAAATTCTATAATTTTTAGCTGATATGTCTGTTATCTGTCTGTTAATTATCTAAATACTCAATATATAACTTTTATCATTTATATTTTCTTTATTTAAATAAACACTCAGACCTAATCTAGTAAAAATTGCGAATGTTTTATTTACTTATAACATTAAATTTCTGTGCATTCAAATAATCGTAATCATGCAAATAATATTCGATTTGGCACTTGAACTATCTATAAAACTGAATTGCACACTAGAAATACGAGTCCAGACATTGTCTTTGCCTCAACCAAAACTGCGCAACTTGGGCCCTTGACACTTGCCACTTGCTACTTGCTACTTGCCCAAGTTGCACGCCCACAACGCAGACGTTGCAAACAAAAAACAAGAGGAGAGAGAGAGTGAGAGATGATAAAACAAGACAAGAAATTATGCTAAATAGATGCAGTTAGCCAGAGAATGGGCTAGGATATGCATGCAAAGCAGGCAGTCTTGAGCAGGAGTCTGTGCATGTGATAAGGGTTTTGGCAGGCAGTGTAACATTCGCCAAGAGCATATTAATGTGGGGGGTGTGTGTGTGTGTGTGGTGTGTGTATGGTATGTGGTATGTGATGCGATAAGTAAGTTTTCAAGCTGCGGGCATAAAAGCATACAACTCCATGCAGATTAATGTGTGGGCTCAACTGTCATTTAATGTCAGGCTTCACTGTGGCAGTCAGGCTATTCAATTAGGCGCTCGGTTTACAGTGTATACCTGGGCACAGAGACCTGAAACCGATGCCAAGTTGCTAACTGCAAGAGCCACAGCCACAGCCACAACCAGAGCAAGAAAGAGCGAGCGAGCGAGAGAGAGAGAGTTAGAGTGAGGGTGGAAAAGAGAGAGACGAACTAAACCAGATGTTGCGGTCGATGGCCATTATGGAAGTTGTCAATACCAGGAGACGAGCGTAAGAGCAGCGGGAGCAGTAGGGGATTGGGGGAGCAGCAGCAGCAGCAGCAACAGTCAGGGCAATTACAGTGGCAAACAAGGCAGCTTACGACAACGATACGGAACAACAGTTATTACAATTACACACACACACACACACACACACATACACTCTGCGACAGACAGCATTCTCTACTACTACTGCTGCTGTGTGTGCGTACGTGCGGTTACTTAATGCTGTTTGGCCAAGCAAAGTTGTGCGTGTTGTCCTTTTGCTGCTTCCGGTGCCATGGATAGCGTATGGACAACACAGGGACATCGACATCGACATCGACATCGACAACGACATCAACTCCAACTCCAACTTCAGCTTCAACCTCAACTTCAACCTCCATCTCCAGCTCCATCTCGGACTTCATCTTTGTCCAGCGTTGTCCTTATTGCTTTGGCCTCTACTTCGGCATGTGCGTGCGTGCAGTTAAGCATAATATTATTTGCACAACAAACACACACACACAACACACACACAACACACACACATACACAACACACACAGAACTTAGACAGCACACAAAATGGCAAATTCCTGCTGGTCAGTTGGTTATACTCGTAGTCAGAGTCATAACCATTTCAAGCAGCCAAATGTAAGCGTTTATGGCTTTTACCTAAATACATATGTGTGTGTAAGTTAGTGTGTATGTGTGTTGGGTTCAATTAACTTGAAATGACACTTGCTGCAAATATGAATGAGCAATCAAATGTCAAGCAATTGTTGAGCTCAGCTAAGGCCAAACAGTTGAGTAGCTTTAAGGTGACAGGAGCTTTATGAGAAGCTTTAATGAAATGACAACGCTTTCAAAAGCAAAGGGGAGATTGAGCTTTTAAACAGCAAGTAAAAAGAGCTTAGGGCAAAGATCGATTAATTTTTGGCAGAGTAATGGGAGTTTGAAATTTGTGAAAAAGTGTAATCGCATTGGAATCGGTTGAGTATTCTCAAAGTAATGCGAGTTCAAAGTTATCGAAAAATCTTAAAGGGGTAGGTATGCAAAATTATCGATAATTTTCGAAAAAATTAAAATTACATAAATGAATAAAATTTGAATGCAGAATGAATTTAAAGGCCAAACAATGATCAAATTGATATTCCGTTTAGGAATCGGTTGAGTATTCTCAAAGTAATGAGAGTTCAAAGTTATCGAAAAATCGTAAAGGGGTAGGTATGCAAAATTATCGATAATTTTCGAAAAAATTAAAATTACATAAATGAATAAAATTTGAATGCAGAATGAATTTAAAGGCCAAACAATGATCAAATTGATATTCCGTTTAGGAATCGGTTGAGTATTCTCAAAGTAATGAGAGTTCAAAGTTATCGAAAAATCGTAAAGGGGTAGGTATGCAAAATTATCGATAATTTTCGAAAAAATTAAAATTACATAAATGAATAAAATTTGAATACAGAATGAATTTAAAGGCCAAACAATGATCAAATTGATATTCCGTTTAGGAATCGGTTGAGTATTCTCAAAGTAATGAGAGTTCAAAGTTATCGAAAAATCGTAAAGGGGTAGGTATGCAAAATTATCGATAATTTTCGAAAAAATTAAAATTACATAAATGAATAAAATTTGAATACAGAATGAATTTAAAGGCCAAACAATGATCAAATTGATATTCCGTTTAGGAATCGGTTGAGTATTCTCAAAGTAATGAGAGTTCAAAGTTATCGAAAAATCGTAAAGGGGTAGGTATGCAAAATTATCGATAATTTTCGAAAAAATTAAAATTACATAAATGAATAAAATTTGAATACAGAATGAATTTAAAGGCCAAACAATGATCAAATTGATATTCCGTTTAGGAATCGGTTGAGTATTCTCAAAGTAATGAGAGTTCAAAGTTATCGAAAAATCGTAAAGGGGTAGGTATGCAAAATTATCGATAATTTTCGAAAAAATTAAAATTACATAAATGAATAAAATTTGAATACAGAATGAATTTAAAGGCCAAACAATGATCAAATTGATATTCCGTTTAGGAATCGGTTGAGTATTCTCAAAGTAATGAGAGTTAAAAGTTATCGAAAAATCGTAAAGGGGTAGCTATGAAAAATTATCGATAATTTTCGAAAATTTTAAAATTCCCTAAATGTTTAAAATTTAGATGCAGATCGAATCTAGAGGCCAAATAATATTCAAATTGACAATCCGTTTGAAAATCGAATAGTTTTTGGCAGAGTAATGGGAGTTTGAAATTTCGCTAAGCTTAAAGCTCAATGACAAAAGCTTTAAAACTAACAACTATTAAGCTGCATATACAGTAGCTAGGTTCCCCATTTGTTTGCTCTGCCTTGTGTTTTGTTATTCAATGGTGTGACACTCTCAGCTCGTGTCATTGCGAGCTTAAGCCAGCTTCAGTTGGCTTAGTGCAGTGTCTTTTAGTGCTTTTGGCTTTAATTAAAACAACAAGCGCTCTAATAAACTTCAATGGCGCGCTAATAAGTGTGCTACAGTTTTTGTTAGCTAATAGTTGGCTTGGGGGGTAGGAGAATAATGTGGCAGGTGGCATGCGGCATGTGGCAAGTAGCATGCGGAATGTATGCTCACTGTCTGTTGTTCGCTTGGACACACGTGGGACACAGTGCATGCAAATTTGTGTGCACACTCCGGCCACTTAGCATATTTGCAACACACATTTGCCAATGGTTGTGCGGGTGTGTATGTGTGTGTGTGTGTGTGTGTGTGTGTGTGTGTTGGTGTGTTGCAAGCGAAGTCCACGCGGCAGCTGATATGCCACTGGCCACTTTGAGGCATGCCGCCGGGAGACTTTTAATTGAACTTTCCCAACAATACCACGGGGATCAATTGAGATTTATTGGCTGAACGTGTCGCTGTGGTTTGGCTTTTCCGTCTGTTTTTCTTTTATTTTTGCTCAGTTTGCTTTTGGTTTTTATTGCTGTGGCGTGGCAGCAACTGTGTCTCCAATTGTGTGGCATCAACTGTGTGGCATTACGTGACGTAAGCAAGCAATTAATGTTTTATTTAATTTACACGGCAAACCGCAAAAAAGTTGACTGCAAACTCGTTAGGCATTTGGCTAACAAATACAAACACACGCACACACACACACACATACAACATTTACGCATACACTTGAAGTGATTTGAGTGCAAACTTTTACTTGCAACATTTCTAATGTCATTTGCAATTCAATGCGAATCTGGCCTAATTCCGAGCGAAGTTGAAACTTTTAAACGCGCAACACACACACTCTCCCTCTCTCTCTCTCTCTCTCTTCTCTCTTCTTCCTTTTCAATATACAATTTATTCACATTCACATTTGTTTGCATTGCTGGCAAGTTATTAAACTACAAAACGTGGCAGCTCATGAAATACAATTTAACAACTTTAATGCCAATTTAAGCGTCCTAATGACTTAATGGCTTTTGGCTTTGGCTTTGGCTTTGACTTGTGGCTGCTGGCCCTGTGCTTGTGTCGAGCGTCAAAACGATTTTGCCACATCATTGGCAATGCAATTAGCTAAGTTCTGGCCAAAATGTCCCGGGTAATTAGAAGCTACCAACCGCCAAACAGATACTTGGCTCTCGCTCAACTTACGCATTATGTTTGCCCTTCCTTTTCCTTTTGCTTTTTTTTTATTTATTTGTGGCCAAGACAAAACAGAAAAAAAAGCGTTTAATGGATTTGTATGACTGTGCGCGAATTTTCATTAAAACTCGATAATTGCATGACACGACAAGATTTTTAGGGGTTTGACGGCAGCCGGCAGTCGGCAGTCGGCAGCGCAAGTTTCGCTTATTGCGCATACGCCCCGTTTACTTTAGCCAGACAATGCCTGGCGCTGTCTCTCCTCAGACGTTGCAGACTGTCTGCAATTGATTTAATTATACGATTGCTTGCATTGCAAGTGATTCGATTCGATTCGATTCGTTTCGATTCCATTTCGACCTCTGCCTCGTCTTGGCTCGCCCTCAGCAAATGCAAGTGCAAAAGGCATTTGGCATTTTAATTACTTTGAAAATGCGCATCATTCTGAAGCAGTTGAAAATCAAGCACTTAACGTCATTTAATTATTTAATTATTGCCCTGCACTTAAGAGACACTCTCTTGGTAACGCAGCTACTAAACAGTATGCAATATATATATACAAATATATATATTTGATTTCTATATATTTATTTAATTGCTAACAGTTAGCGGAAGCTTAAGCTGTTAATATTTGATTAACTTGTGTTGCGCTACTTAAGTGATTTCTGATTATGCAGATAATTGCCAAAGTGCATTTAATGGTTGAAGGTAATAAACTAATTTAATTATATAATTTATTTCATTAGTTAAAGCTAATTGAAGTGTCGCCACATAGTCAAAGTTGCTCAAGCATAGCAAGCAATTCAAGCTATTACAAAAGTATTGAAATGTATTTTATAATTTAATTAATTTTATATATATTTAATGCTATTACATTTATTAACTTGACTTAAATGTGAAGCTATGTTTATGTGTTTTTTAAGTAGACAACTAGTTGATAAAGAGCAAAATATCGATAGAGCTAAAATATATATGATTTCATTTATAATTGAATTATGTTTATAAATAAAATGTTTATAAATATTATAGCAACTTTCGAAAAGTTTTTTTAATTGGAAATAAATTATTAAATTATTAAATAGATGCTAAACATTTATGCGACATAATAATCTTTAAACATATTTTATTTTATATTTACTTATCTGCTCAGCTTGAAGTATGTAAAGCTTTTACTTAACACAAATTAAATTCACAAATTATGTTTAAATACTTTACTGACTTTAGAGTAGAGCAAAATATATTTAATTTAATATAGGAAATTATTGTTGAATATTTTATTTAATTACACTTACACTGACTAATTGATTGATTGATTGATTGAAACAACAGCTCAAACTACTGAGCTGGCAACTTTGAATATAAGTTGCATATAATAAACCACAACTATTATTAGTATATTGATTTATTAGTATTATTTTATTTATTATTATTTATTTATTAGTAATATTATTATTATATATTATAGTTATTATTATTAATATAATTATTGCTATGATTATTATTGTTAGAATTCTAGCTTAATCCTTATATAATGCTTATACAAGTAAATACATTTTCAGAACATAATTAATCCATGAAAAGTAATAACAAACCTTTAATAAAGTCGCATATACCCTCTTTTCTATATAGACCAGGCTGTATTTATAATTTTTACAGGGTATATGTAGACTCTTAGACCATCGCAATGCCTGAAAATGCTGCCTTATTCATGTGCAACTGCGCTTTGAGGCAACTAAGTAATTACATTGATTGTCACTTGAATTCTTTATGCAACAGATGCATCATCAACATCAACAACATCAACATTGACAACAACAACAACAACAATATGCAGAAGTTAGTATATTGTATAGATTTATATAGATATTTGCAACAAATTGTGGTAAATTCTATTAGATACAATGACAACATCAATTATTAGCTTGAATTTTAATTTGGTTTATGCTTTGGCATTTGACAGGCGGGGGGAGGTGGGATAGAGAAGAGGAGTTTGTTTTCCAAAGCAGTGACAAGTTGCAAGTTGTGGTTATTGTTGCAACTTGCAAGTTAATTGAATTTATTTGTTTGCTACAATGTGCCAAACATGCACAAACATGTCGAACATGCTGCTGTGTGTGTCTATGTGTGTGTGTGTGTGTGTGTGTGTGTGTAAATATTCAACTTGAATGCTTTTGAAGCAAACAGCAGGCAAAGGCAACGAAGCAGCTGGCAACAAATACGTGTGGCATGCAACAAATTATACAGATAATGCAGCACAATTGAATTTACAGTTTTCTACCAATGCACAAACAACAAGCAGCAGCAGCAGCAGCAGCAGCAGCAGAAGAAGAAGCAGAGGATTGTGATACAATTGCAAATAACAACAGCAACAACAACAACAACAACATCAGTTTCATTTTCCACTTGACTTGAGCTGAGTTTCCTCTGTTTGAGTTGCGCGTTTCGCATTTCAGCAAATTTTCAATGCGACAGACGACTGAGCAGCAACGGCAATTGCCAATGAGTGGCAAGGGGCAAGGGGCAAGCGGCAAGAAGGCAAAGCATCAGCCAGACAGCATTGTGCTGCATTCAATTGTAGTTCTATTTGGTTGCGCCCCAAAACGTGTCCACGACGTTGATGACGAGGCAACATTTATCAGTGTGAGGCAACCGGAAATGTAACACTGGGCATGCGACATGCGGCATGCGGCAAGTGGCAAGTGCCCTCGCTTGCTTGCCACAGAATTCATTTACGTAATTAGTGGCCAAGGCTGTCAATGGACACTCTGGACATTTACTGTGTCGACCGCAATGTAAGTGCTCAAATCACCGCAATGTCCAGGTTCAGGTTCAGATCCAGGTTTAGTTCCAGACTCCGACTCCAATTTAGACTCGGACACCACTTGACGAAACGTTATCCTCCGTTGTGGAGCTGAATTCATTGCCTACTTATGCGGGTTGCGTTTGAATGAGCGGACAAGTTGTGGTCATTTCAATGGACGGATTAAGAGGGCGGAGCAACAAAACAAGTCCTTAAAGCGAGAGAGAGAGAGAGAGGGAGAGAAAGGGAGAGACAGAGAGAGAGAGAGAGGGAGAGAGAGAGAGCTGAGGAGAATGCTCGACTGTGAGAGCATTAATGCGTAATCAAATAATTATGCAGAGCTTTTCCAGAAGCTTTAATGCGCTTTAAATGTAAACTACGTTAGTCAATCAAGTTATAAATTAGCTTAAAGCTGCTTAAAACGATTTTATTTGCTGTTTTAATGAAGCGCCTTTATCTGTAGCTTTAAACTTTAATGCGCTTTAAAATTCAAGTCGCTTTATGTGATTTGAAAATAGAATTGAATAATTAAACTTTAAATAAATAGTGACAAAGCAAATGACTGCAACTTCTGTTACTAAATCCAGAAGAGTAGCCAATAAAGTGAGCTTTTAGCAGCGCTTTAATGAGCTTGCAGTTGCAGTTAATTAAGCGTGAGCTTAATTAACAAGAAATGAAAGAACTTTAACTTGATTGTAAATGCGTAAGCAGAAGTTGTGCATTCAGCTTGAGTAGAAGTTTTTATGTGTGTCACTAGTTGAGCTTTCAACAGCTTTAAATGCAAGGACAACAAGCTAAACAAGAAGCTAATCTTGCTTTGCTTTTAAAGCTCTGCAAAGGATTCTTTAAGTTACACTCTACTATTCATTGGGAACCTGAATCTATAGATAAGCTTTAAGCTGCTTTATCTTTGCTTAGTTCACTTTAATGGCTCTTTCAACAGCTTTTAACTGCACTTCAACTGCAATTCCAATGCATAATTCAAGCTTAAATTTATTGATTAGTTTGTTGCGAGTAAATGCAATTGCGCATTGTTTGTACGGCAAATGTGGACAGCATGATGTGGCATTAACCAGGAAAACAGCTATGCTGCATTGCAATTGATAGATGGGAGTGTGTGCTGTGTGTGTGTGTGTGCGTGTGTGTGTGTGTGCGTGCTGTGTGTGTTTCTAAACTAATCAAATGCGGCAGCTAAACTTCAATGCAAACTTCATTTGTAGCCAACGCGCGCTGTGACGTGCACAGTTACAAGGACACACATACACACACACACAGATATAAGCAAGTCGAGCTCACACACACACACACACACACACAGATAAGCAATGCCTGTTGGCGCCAACAGAAAAGCGAAAGCCTTGCAACATTTCGTGGAAAATCAAAACAAAAACATTACGAACAACCGGCAAAATGCACGTGGCAGCCGCTCGTGTTCGCGTCGTGTTCGTGTCGCGCTCGTGTTCGTGGCTTCGTCAAGTGCCGAAGTGCAAGTGAACGAAACGCGGCGACAGCTGCGTCGACTCCAACGAAACAGGCCAAGGACTATAAAAGGACGAGACGCGTCGCCACACAACGCATTTTGTCAGCGTTGACGTTGCAGGCTGCAGTTGGGGGAAAACAGTTTTGGGAAAGCGGCGGATAAGCAAGTGAAAACAAAAGTGAAAATTTATGAGCAAATAGTGACTTGGAATATTGCCAAAAGTTTAACTAACTATACACACACACACACATATATACACTCACATGTGTGGCTGTGTGAGTGTTTGTGAGTGTCTTGTTGCACTTGGAGCCAAAGTGAAATTCTATTTTTGTGCCATTGAAGAGTTGTCGTTGTCGTGGTTGCTGTTGCCACACACACACACACACACACTGTGGCTGCAACTGTGCTGTGCTGTAACTGGCATTGAGCGACGGCAAAACTTGTAAGCGGTTTAAAGACGCATTGCAAACAAAACGCCTAAAAATAAAACAACATCAACAACAACATATTATATCCTTGCCCAATGGGCAGCAATGTGTAGTGAGAACTTGACATAAGTGTTTTCAAGTGTTTTCTGGCCCAATGTCGGCCAATTGATTGACGCAAGAATAGAAGAAGCAACAAACAATAATAAAAACCACAACAAGCAGAAACAGTTACTCCTAACAGTTAACAACTTTTGGCCAACATGTGGAGTTGGCAACGCATGAGGCATAAGCCACTGTGCGCCCTAATATCCTTGACCATACTGCTGCTGGTGCTGGACAAGAGTCAGGCCAACACGGAGGCGCCACCCGTTGAGGCAACAACCACAACGGAGCCAGGTGAGTGTGGCTTTCTTTATTTGCTCTTATTTTTTTTTCAATTGCAATGCGTTGCCTTGTTTTGACCTTCATTTGCCAGCGATAAAAGCGCAAAAAAAAAGAAAATATATATATAGAGTATACAAAAATTATGGCCAACATGGCAGTCGACTGACAGGACATGCAGGACCTAAAGGCGGCTCAGTTATTGATGCTGAAGCGAGCGAGCCACTTTGTTAAATGACTTTCGTGCCCGAAAACGATAATCACCCATACACACCCACACACAAAGACAAACACAAACGCACTCGCACACACGCACTCGCACACACTCGCAGTCCGCTACAGCAACAGCCAGAAAAACAAGTGAAAAATGACGCAAATTTTGTAAATGTCGAAGTCTTTATACACTAAAGTCTTATATGAGCTGAAGAGGTCAGAGATTAGGCATATTTATAGTGCATAATTAACTAAATATTGTTTTATTCAGATGCGATTTAATCAATTGATTTATTAGAAGTCTTAGAAAGAAGTCTTAGTGTGTAAGAAGTTGAAATTATTTATAATTTAAAATCAAAAGAAATTATTTACAAATGTATTTCTCTGCTAAGTTGATTATAGTTTCAGTTTTATAAGGTTTTTTATAGAATTGATGTACAATTTCTAAGCTTAGCTGCACTTCTTATAAGCTTTTATAATTGCTGATAACAGGGAATAAGCTTAATTTGAATAGAGTCTCTATATAAATGTGTTAGGTAAACTAAATGATTTAGTTAGTTAACAATTTGTATATTAATTTATACAATTGAAAACTCACATATAGAAAAGAAATAAAATGATAGCAACAAAGCTGAGAAAGCTTGATGAAGTAGAAGATGTTTTATAAACTTGCTTTAGTATATATACTACTATATAGTATATGATATAGCAGCTATATTCTCAACTGATATATGCTGAACATCTTGAAAAACTATATAAAATATTTACTTGTCTAGATTTATTTATACCTATGCAATTAAAAATCTTTCACTGCACAGTTGCTTGAGCAACTCACTCCGTATTTAAGGTATTATTTACTTAATTTTTTACTTTAGTAAATAAATGCATACGTTAAGCATATTTAAAGGCTTAACACAGAATTATTTCAATTTACAAATTCGCATATAATGCATTAAAAAAAAGGCTTTTAAAATGCATTTAAATGGAAATAACTAAGGGAAATGGGAAATCAAGTGATAGCTCAATAAAACATATGTATAGTATATATAAACTATATATATTATTTATTTATTGAAATATTTAATTTTCCTCTTTTTTTATATATACACATTTCTTTGGCGCTTGTCACAAATATGTTGTGCAAGTTACAGTGCCTGCAAATCGTACATTTTTTATCGAGTTATCCGTATAAAAAAAAGAAAGAGAAACCAAAGCAAATGGAAAAGCAAAGCCAAAGCGCCGAGCAAATAACTCGCAGCAAATGAAATATTTCACGTTCACAACGCTGAAGCGACCTTCCACTTGGTAGCCACCCCCCAATAGCCACCCCTCCACCTACCCCCTCTCACTCCACCAGTGTCACTGGACTGTTCTGCTGCTTGAACTGCTGCCCGCGCTTCTACCCGCAGCAATCACAGCAACGGCCTGAACACAGAAGCAATCAAAACGAGGCCTGTTGGCCAAACCTTAATCCCAATCAGAGTCAACACACACACACATGTATCCACACACACACACACACACACACATACAGTAACAGAGCAGAGAGAAAAAATAAAAGGTAGACGAGGCACAGTGAGTTGGCATGAAAGCATTTAATGAAGTATGGCAGCTAGCGAGGGCTGCTTAATAGAAATTAACAGTCGCGCATGAGACAGAGAGAGAGCGTGTGAGTGAGAGAGAGAGAGGGGGGGGAAGAAGTGAGGTAGGGCTTTATTTTGAGTGCTTGTGAAAAGTGTTCAATGATGCGACGGTTGTCGTTCTCAATTTGTTACGCAAAACGCAGATGCGCATAAAGTAATTAATTTCCCCAACCCCCTGCCCGCTTACCCACTGATGTTGTAGCCCTTTCACGTTGATGATCTCATCAGTCCCCTGTGCGGGGTGTCGTTGGGCAGGGAAGAGGGGATGGGAAGTGGTGGGGGGTTGTTGTTTGGCAACATTTTGTTGCAAAAACTGTGACGCAGTTGATTTTATTTACTGCGCGTTTTTGTGCACATTTTGAAAAGTGCGCAGTTTTTTTGTGGCAAGCGACAGAAATTGAGTTGGATTTTTGGTTGCATGTTGACTTTGTGGCAGCAACAGCAGCAGCAGCAGCAACAGCAGCGGTGGCAGTGGCAGTGGCAGTGGCAGTGGCAGTGGCAGTTGCTGCAAGCACTTTCCATTTTGCTAACTAAAATATTTGACCAGCGCTCGCACACACACACACACACACAAACACACACACATGGAAAACACTTGGAATTTAATTTGCATGACACAAAACTCAAATCGCATTGCCAAAATGGAATGTTGCCACAAAGCGTGGCAAGCAAATGAATGAATAGCGCAGCTTGTCGCTGCGCATTTTGCACTAAAATCTCGCTTAGCTCAGCAGCAATCGCTTGCTCTATCTCTCTCTCTCTTTGGTTCTCTCTCTCTCTAGCTATAACTTGCCAACTCTCTGGCTATCTCCTTTGTGCTGCATGCAATAAATCTTAAAGCATTTTTGAGTTGCCGTTGATCTTTTGTGATAATAATAAACATGATGATGATGCTCATGATGATGCTGATGCTGATGTTGCTGATGATGTTGATAATAACGATGATGTGTTTTAGATGCCCGCAGGATTTGCATGCACACACATGTGACATCAACTGACTGCAAAGTGCCGCCTCACATGGCCTCGTTCCATGTAGGTTCTGCAACTTGGCGGGACTTGACTTGGTTCCAGTTTTCTGGTTATGGTTCTGGTTCTTGGTCTGCATTATGCATGCAAATGCTATAACCGAGTAACGAACTGTCAAAATCAAAAGCGACAACTGCAAAAGCGAAAAAAAAAAGCAGAAAGAAAAAGGAAAAAGGAAACGTAGAGAAAGGAAGACACCCCCAACGCAAGACACCCCAACCCCGAACTGCAACTGAATATGCAGTCTCAATTCCATTCCTAGCTTCCTAGTGCTCGCTCCCTGGCACATTATGTGCAATGTATGCGTTAAAAGATAAAGATGACTCGACTCCAAGGCAACCATGAGACTTGGCTGCGTCTATAGCTCCCTCACTGTGGTAGGTAGGGGGAGGGTGTGCTTTGCATAAATGCAGTTGGGCAGAGGCAGCTGTAGACTTGTTCATTGTGGCAAAACTGCTTTTGCTTGGCTGTGCATGAATGATTTATGGAGCAGATGCAGCTTCACTGCAGCCAACACCCAACAGCCAACAGCCAACAGCCAACAGCCAACAGCCATGAGCCTGAAGCCGGCCATTGCCGTTGCCTTTGCCAGCGATTATCAGCCCAAAGCGCGCACAGATTAAAGAACAACTCTTCGTGTTGCCAACTTTGAAGAACTTCCCACCAAATCCCATCATTAGATAATGTTCCAACATTACAGCAACAATAACTGCTAACAAGTTGTCTGCTTTAAATGCTCATAAGTAGGCTACAGTTCCTTAATTAGCGTGAGCTTTGCTTTTCACAGCTTTAAGCAAAAATCTCCAGTGGCAAAGTTGCTGTAAAACACCATTTATGTTCCACAAAAAAGAATCTATACAATTTGAGCCTACGCTGCTTCAGCTCTAAAAGCTCTTTTCTCCATAGCTTGTTGCCAATGAAAGCTCTAAGCGAGAGAGAGTGAAAGCTGCTTTTCTGAAAGTATCTTTGTAATCTTTTTCAGCTCTGCAAAGTTGCTTAATCATCATTAGTTTGAATGATCAGTATCTGCTATTGCGCTTGAGCTTTAGAAAAACTGCTTCATCATCGTTAGTTTGAACTAAAGCAAAGCTTTTTTGTTTGTCCTTATCTGATCTAAAGCTTTAAAAACACAGCGTTTACATCATTCTTGAGCTTTTGAAAGTTGCTGAATCATCGTTAATTTCAACTTATTTTATTCACTTACTCACACATAATTAGCTCTCTCTCTCTCTCTCTTCTATAAGTGAACGATATTCAGAGAGAATACGGACAATGAGAGAGAAGTGACAACATATTCTGCTTTTACCGGCTGCGAACTTCATTTTGCAATGGCTCAATTGCTAGAGCGACAGCACATTAGTCAAGAAATCCTGGGTTCGAATACCGGCTGATACATTTATATATTTTATGTGTAATGAATTTATCTTCTTGTTTTTTTTTTTACTTTGACCTGAATATATGAATGTTTGTTTGTTTAAATATATCTATTATTATATCTATATTATAATAAATAGTACAACAGTGTTTAGATATGAGTACCGGGTCTAATACAATCGAGCACATTATTTTATTTTTAATTATTTACGCCTCACTAGCTTCACTTTAATATTGTTATTGGTACGTAGTGTTATGCCTGTGTTAAACACGAAATCCTTGGGATCGACAAGGGGAAGCAGTTGAAAATGTTTTAGGACAACGATGAGCAGAGTTTTCATCTCCAGCAAGGCATACTTCTGACCTGTAAATGATATAAGCAAATCAATAATAATTATTAACAATAATGAGACAATAACTGACCTATGCAATTGCGTTGTCCGGCACTGAACGGTATATAAGCATAGGTATGACGATCTTTGGAGTTTTCGGGCAGAAAACGTTCTGGTCGGAACTCATTGGGCTCATCCCAATATTTAGTATTGCGATGTATGTCAAACACATGTAATGTGATCTGAGAACGAGCTGGAAGTATGAGGCCATTGGCCAGTTCCGATTCCTTCATCGTTTGGCGACCCATAATTGGCACCGAGGGGAACATACGCATTGTTTCCTTAACAAAGCAATCCAAATACTTAAGCTTGGCTATTTGATTGATGTCCAGATTGCTGAAGTCATCTGGAAGAGTAGAAAAGGTTACAGTGTGCTTTGAGACAGTTCAAAAAATATGAATTTACCTTCGATGAACTCGGATATTTCCTGATAACAAAGCTCCTGCTTATCGGCATACAGAGACATGTTCATCAGACCAAATATGAGACCCATGGATGTGGTATCGAAGCCCTCGAACATCAGTGTATCCACCTCCTCGCAAATGCCCTCGTGATCAATAAGTCCGTCTTTCTCAGCAAATATCAGAGTGTCGAGCATGGCAAAGCGTTGCTTCTTGTTGATGTAGCTAACGTGAGATAGAAGATAGTTTAGAACATTTAAATCTCACTTATATTTAACTTACATGTCATCATCTGTCGCCTGTGCATCTTGACGATGTTGCAACTCCTCTTTGAGTAGCAAGCGACGCTTAGCAATAATTTCACTTGAAAAATCATGGACCACCTTGAGTGGCGGTGCATCCTCCTTGGCGCCAAAGAGCTCATAGATTGCTTTGCTCCAGTAAAACGGATTACTCAGACGTTTAATGAAACACTTTTCAATCATGCCGAAGTTCTGACGATAAAGATCTCCCTTCTCGGCCATATCATCCAGCTTGACGCCCATGGCAGTCTCTGTGGAGCAAGAAGCTGATAATAGAATCTCTAACAAGTGATAATCTCTAGTCCAACAAACCAACCGCAAATGCTGTTGAGCGTGAATCTGGGAATCAGTTCACTGAGTGAGATAACACTCTCGAATTGACCTTCGAACTGTTTGACAAACTTCAGACTTTCAGCTCTGTGGAGATAGGTTAATTACAGTACTGACAAGTGCAGAACTTGCTCATCTCTCATTAAACTTTAAACTCACTTGAATATCTCCTCGAATTGTCCCAAAATATTAAAGTGAAATGTAGGCGTCAACATCTTACGTCGACTGTGCCATTTCTTATCTGCAAATCAATGGTTCAATAAATCAGTCAGCTACAAAGTTCACTCTACTGTGGTCTACCTGTAGACGTGAGCAGTCCAGTGCGCAATGCTGGATGTAGAAACTCATATACGAGGCCTTTGGTTATCATACTCTGATCGTTCAATATCAACTCTGCATTCTCTGCATCAATAATGTTATAAAGGGCCGTGGCAAAGCCATATTCCAAATAGCTGATGCCCAGTTCCTTGGCTCGTATGCGTGAATGCTCAAAGAATTCAGCTGTGTGGGATAAACGAAGGTCATGACTGTGCACAACAATTGTAGAGTCATCCAGGCTTAACTCACCATCGTTTTTGCCTTTCATGTCAAAGCAATTGCCAAAGATTGTGTTGCCCTTGGCCACAGGCGCAATGCTCTCTAACGGGCGTCCATCCTTGGTCCTCACGCGTGGGGCAAAGAACGCCAACACATAATAATCCTTGTTGATTTGATAGAGCCAAAACAAAAGGCTACCAATTGCAATGAGCAGCAACAAAAACACACCCATTTCAAAGCATTCACAACAGCGTCAACTCGACGACTAAATCGGGTTCTATTACTCACATCATTCATGTTATTCGCGCTTGTAGCGTTATTAGGGGCCACTAAAGATAAGACTGTGTGTAGCGACACAACTTGTACTGTTTATAGTCTGTCGCGTCCAACAGGTTTATACAAATATATGTAAATATATATTTTATTGATAGACCGATTGATAGATTGATGGAATAACATGAAATTAGCTGCACAATTGTCGTAATTGTGGCTTTATCTAGGCGTCTAATATGGCCGTAATAATGCTTGGCTAAGCAAATCGGCAAATCAACTAGCAGATACTCTGTAGTTAGTTAATAAGTATACTTAGGCTTATGCTTTATATGCATTTGGTATACATTTGATGAAGACGAGTAGAGAAGTTGAAGTTTACTCGACTAATAGACATCCTGTTGAAAAGAAGAAGGTTAATGAGGCGTATACTTAATATACATGTTTACTACAAACTTGAATTTACTATTCCTACTTCTATTCTATTTACTACCTCTTTTATACACTTTCTTTTTGCACTTTGTGTGGAGCAAAGTCTAGTTGCCTCACCAAAAGATACCCTGTACTGCTATTCGAACTTCCACCAGGCGTATACTTAATATTAAGTTAGCAGGCCAACTTTATAGCCACAAACTTGCCAGAATTTCTATTGCTAACTAGCTACTTCAACAGTTTATGCCACTCTTATTGTAAGCACTTCACGTTTACAGGGTATACAGCGAGTCAGCCACAGAGAAGTGCATTAAATGCTAAAGATAGATTTCGATTTGTGAACTTGTTTAATAGTTTTGCTGCTGTTGCTATAATTAAACTTATGTTGTATATTGAACAATTATTTCAAATCAAGTTTCTAATCGATTATTCAATCGATATTTAGCTAGTTGAAAGGCATAGAACTGCTCGTTTCTAAATCAATTAAGAATGCAGCAAAGCACACAATTAGTGCATGCAAATTGACTAGAAGATACCTGCCACAAAGATACAATATCTTTTAGTTAAATAATAATAACAATAATTCTATTAACAATTTGCATGTAGTATACAAAGCATGAAAGTGCATATTAATTGCCAGAGTGTTTTGTAATTGTGTTGAGTTGTTTTTCGCACTTGCAGATACAGATACAGATACAGATACAGATACATTTCGTTTGTGCGAGTTTGGAGATACATTTAGTTAGGTTCACTTTGCTTTGCTAATTGGCAATTGAATTACATAAATTACGAATGTATAATGCAATTTAGCTGCTTTACATTGCATTTGACCTACATTCGCTTGGTTGCACTTGCACATACGCAAGCAGCTGTAGATACAAAATGTAACTGCAACAAAAGTTGTAAAAATGGTTGCTTAAACAAATGGGGATTGAGGAGGTGGGCAGAGGTAGGAAGGGACAGGAAGGGGTATAAACTTTAATGCCGCCAAGAGGTCGGGTCGAACAGTCGACAACATTTGTTGCAAGTCGACAACTCGAACTAAAGTCTAGTGAAATAAGGAAAATGGAAAATGACGACGCAGCTCGGACGGAAAATGTTTGCATGACTTTCCTTCATTGCAAATTGAAACTGGCAAGTATGTGAGTGAGTGTGTGTGTGTGTGTGTGTACAGGAAATGCCAAATGCCAATGCCAAGCATACATAGACACACACACACACACACACACACACACACACGCACACACACAGTTACATAGTCATATATATTCGCTTATTGGAAAATTTGCAATTTCGATTGCACTTCAAAGTCAGTCAAAGTTGGCAAGTTATTAAATTAGATCATATATGAAATATTTATGGCAAAAGTTCAGCCAGCTCTCTAACTCTTTCTCCTTCTCTCTCTCTCTTCCTCTCTCCCGTTCTCTCTCTCTCTGTCTCTATCATTGCAGATGCCTCACCGGGCTGTCGAGCACCGGATGTGCGCTTCACGATTGTGAAACCGGAAATCACAACGGAGCAACCGTATGCAAAGTTCGAGACAACGCAGGTCTATCTGCCGGAGGATTTCACCACCGCCGATGTGGAATTTGTGGACAAACAGCATGCACCTAATGAGAATCATGCTGCCTTTGTGAATCCCTATTCGGTTGACTTTGGCGATGATGCCCATCATCATGGCCTGCATGCGGGGGATGCGGCTGCCAGTCTCGTTGATGACATCGATATATCCGATGATGAGGATGAACTGCATGGCGCCGAACTGGAGGAGGGCGCCTACAAGCGTCTGAATACCAATCGCAAGCAGGGCAAAAAGCGACGCTCGGGCTCCGGACGACGCAGACGTTTGGAGAATGAGAATGGACAGACCGGACGGGTGCGTGGCAGTCGCTACAAGCGTCATGCCATCTTCCATGATGAGGAGGCCTCAGCGGATACGGATCGTTGGGCGGGCAGCAAACTGGCCGCCGACGGTGATGTCTACTATGTGCACATTGCGGATATACTAAAGTCGAGGGAACCAAATCGACAACTGCGCGCCAAGTTGCACAAGCTGAAGCAGAAGGCGCGTTTGAATAAATGCCTGGCTGGCAGTGTTAACGAGAAGTGCAAGAAGTTGCTGGAGAAGCTGAAGATCAAGCAGGCAGTGCAAAAGCCTGGGGAACAGGAACTGGCCGAGAAGATGGAAGCAGAGGGAGAGGCAGAGGGAGAGGGAGAGCAGCATCATCATCGTCGACGCGGTGACAGTCACGCTGCAGAGCTCGACCAGCGTGACATGGAACCGCGTTGGCAGCATCGCAGCAGCAGCAGCAGCAGTAGTAGCAGCAATAGTAATGGTGGTAGCAGTCATCGTCGTCGTCGCAGCAGCAACAGCAGCAGCGGCAGCGGCAGCAGTAGCAGCAGCAGCGATGCTGTTGCTAAAGGCGATGAAGGAGAGTTGGTGGAGCCGCTACCACAGCTGCCACAGCTGGAGGAGATTGGAAATCAGTCGAGCAGTGCAGCAGTGGCCCTGCAACGTGTAAAGCGCAAGTCGGGCAAGACCACGGGTGCACTGAGCCGTCCGAAAGGTGGTGGCGATTCCAGCTCAAAGACCACCAGTCGCAAGGACAAGGGTAAGGATAACTAGGAGCATTTGCATAGCGGCCAGACACTGGCAATGCCACAGTGCCCATGACAAAATTGTATTGAATTTTAAAGCCGCTGTCGCTGTCTCGTTGTCTGTCTGTCCGTCTGTGTTATGCTTACACACACACACACACACACATACAAAAATACACATACAGTAACACAGACACACACACACACTCACACTCACACCCACACTCACAACTGGAGTATTGAGAGTGGAGTACACAGCAATACATAGTTACATAACACATACATACGTTAAAGCTAATCGCAGTCGCCTCATGGAGCCTCCCAGAGTCGCCTCGCCACTCGACCTCATTAACATGCCACATGCCTCACGCCTCATGCCACACACCTCATGCCTCTTGCCTCATGTTACATGCCACCGCTATTCTTTCACCTTGCCTTTCACTCAGCTTCAGTTTCAGCTTCAGCTTCAACTTCAACTCATCTCTGCTCATTCTTTGTCGTGGTTAGGTTCGTCATCCTGCGGCTTCCTTTTCTCCCTCACCTCAACTCTCACTCTCTCTCTCTCTCTCTCTCTTTCTCTCTATATATTTTCTCACTTCCCCATTTTCCCAATTTTATACACTTGCAGCGCGTATTATGCTTTTGTTATGAAATGCTGTGACTAGGAATTATATGTATATATATATAGATTCTCCAACAGCTGAAAGACTTGAGTCTGTCCGTCTGTTGTTATGCTGATGAAGCGTCATTCTGTTGTAGATGCTAAACATGAAGCAGGCAGCTAGATCGGATTACTATATCATATATAGTAATAGGATTAATCAGTCGATAATCAAGCTATAGTATGCAAAACTTTGTTGTTTCTTGAGATATCTTAACCAAACTCTGCAGTTAAGTATATAATAATATATATATATAATATAAATATATATATAAAGTTTAGTCTATATGGGACCACTGCTGCCATAGGAAAAATAGGTTCAATATCAATCTTTGGTATTAAAAACTTAATTGTTTCTTATGATATCTTAACTGAGTTCAGTTTATACCTATATCATATAGCTGCCATAGCAATAATTGATCCAAATTAATGCAAATCTCTGCAAGAGTATTAAGTCCTCGGCGTGCCGAACCTGAACTCTCTTTATGTTATTTTATTTTTTCCTTTTAATTAATGCAAAAAGTTAATTTAAATGAAAACTTTTTCAAAAAGTCAGAGTATCAAATTGTCGGCGTGTCGAATACAGTTTTAGTCTTACTTAGCTTTTTTTGTGTATTTTTGGGGTTCGCTTTGTGCTTGGCTTTTGTTTGCTTTGATTCAGCTGCCGTCGCTTTTGTTCGCCGCGTTTTCCTATTAGCCCGGCGACCACTTGGAGTTGGTCAGGGTCTTCGCTTGCCAGGCATAATATTATCTTTCATGTTATCTTTTTGCCTTTTTACTCGCCTTTTCTTTTTATTTCTTTTTTTTTTTTTTTTTGACGCCTCGTTCAGCAATGAAGTTGTATCCTGTTAAGTGGGCAATGCCCCATTTACACCCTGCCCCCGCACACTCCACCGCCCTTCGCCAACCTCCTTATTTGCTCGTAGCTATTGCTATTACTTGTCCCACTCCATTTCGGTGCCACTTGAAGTTCAGTTTCGTAGCACGTTTCTTGCGGCTTAATGTGTGTGCTTAAGAGCGGGTTCACCCCCACTCCCCCTGCTCTTCAGCCCCTCAGCCACACAGCCCCACAGCCGGCTGCTCTTCAGCATCTTAGACAGCTTTTCACACGGATTGTTGTAAAGGCTTGGCAAGTCAGTGGCCACTTCAATGCATTGAAAGCTCTCAGCATCTGATAAGAGAGATCTAAAGAGTGGTTGTGTGTGTGTGTGTGTGTATGTGGGGATGGGGGCGGGGGCAGGGCAAAAGGGATAAAGGGAACAGGAAAAAGGCGAACGGCGAACGGCGAAAACTCGTTGAGTCAAAGATCATTCATGCATTCATATGCGTCACATTCATTCGCTTCACAATTCACAACATCTATCAGTCACAAGAACAGCTCATTAGTTGCTTGCTCTACTTGCTCTACTCCTTCCTCTTCTACTCGTTCAACCCCTATCTTCCCTTTTCTTAGCATGGTGCATTGCCCATTTCATAACGCCCTCACCTATTCTGTTCCGATTTCGCCCCAAATTTTAGGCATCTATGATGAGGAAACTGGCTATTCGCCCGTTCACACCGATGACTCTGAGTTCGATGAGGATGAGGAGGAGGAGGAAGAGATCGATATATTGCAACAGTTTACCGAAGTATCCGAGATACGTTTCCCCGGTGAAATTGGACCCATGGGCGATCGACGCTTGTGCAAGATACGTTGTGTCAAGGGCAAGTGGGTGGGGCCATTGTGTGCCACCAACGAGGAGGGTAAGTGAACCACCCTCAACACACACAAGCACAAGCACATGCACACCCACACACACACACACACAAGCATACACACACTATACATATATATAAATATATATATACACTGAAATGGAATGTTAATTATACTTACAATAGCAATACAGTGAACATGTCATTACAGTAGAGACTCGTACAATAAAGACAACACAATCAAGCACACAAAATAGCAGCACCAGCAACAATCCAAGTTGTTTCATTTAACCATCTAACTAAGTATTTAATTAGCTCTATACAGTGGATACTCGCTAATTGGAACTGCTCTTACAGTCTATTTTTTTCTAGAATTTATGTATTTCATTTTAAATACAATAAAAATTACAGCATAAATATAAATTACAGAAAATTATTAAATTACATAACAAATAAGCATAACTATAAAAAAAAGCTGTATAATAACTTAAACAGCTAATCATAGTCGATAGACCAAGTGATTCTAATTAGTGAGCATCTACTGTATATGTGTATCTTTGGCAACAGTTAAGCGTGTTTTCGTTTCCATTTTGCGATTTCATCAGAAATGTTTTCTTAGCTGAATTGTGAAACGAAGAGACAAAAACACGTCTGCTGTCATATTTATTTATCGCCACATCGGTGTGTACTGTGCTGATCTAACTGACATCTTTATCTGTAGATGATAACGGCAACGTGAAGTTTCAGCCGCTGTATAAGAGCTGCCATGTCAATCGCATTCCGACTCATCTGCTGCTCAGCTATCGCAACATCTCCGTGGTAAGTGATGACAGGCAGTAGCTGACCGTCAGTCGTGCCAGGAGCTGTCCCCCCCAAAAAAAAAAAAAAAAAAAAAAAAAAAAAAAAAAAAAAACAGCACAACCAAAACACACATACAAGGCACCCACTCAATCTCACACACACACACACAAACACACATATGTACAGACACACACACGCACACACACACACAGAAGCTAGCGAAGGCTAAATGTGAGTCCAACTCAATTTCGACTGCGTCTCTCTGTCTCGCTCTCTCTCTCTCTCTCGCTCTCGCTCTGTAACTAAGTCTCTATGTCTCTGTCACTTACTGTATAACTCGCTCTCGCTCTCTCTCTCTCTGTCTCGCTCAATTTCTCCATCATCTATTGTATCAGTAACAACAACAATAACAACAACAACAACAACAACAACTATTTGCCCAGCGTCATCTTAGAAAAAAAATAAAAAAATAAATCAAAATAATTGCATCCTGCATCCGCATCTGCTCTGTGCAGCACTCAGACTCTGTATTTTTGGTACTCTTTGATCTCTCTCTCTTGCAGACACCGATACCACCAAATCGCGGCTGGCGTAAAACGCGTTTATCCAAATCGACACTTGTCTCAAACACAGAAATTGTGAGTGGCTTCATCGCCGTCGTCGTCGTCGTCGTCTTCGTCTGTCGTCGCACCTCCGTATCCGTATCTATGCATATAGCTGACATACTACAGTAGAGTTCTCACAACCAACAAACAACAACAAACACACACAACAGCAATACAAACAAATTAAACAAATGCACACACACACACACACACACACACACACAATACACTGCTATACACTGAGCGAACTGTTTAGCTAATGCTAGAAATTACATTTTATGCGGAAGCTCAGAGAACTAGAAGCAGATGACAGCTAGAAGATACAAATAAATAAATATAAATAATATATAAATTTTATATAATATTTAAAGTTTTCTCTTACAATTCCCAAGTGTTTATTCATAATATTTGAATGATTTGCTTAACACAAGAATTATTAGAATGCTGAAGCTGCAGTTAAAGCTGCCAAGCGTGTGCAGGCATTGAATACACTGAGAAAATTATATGTGGCATAATTTATACACAACTAGTCATGCCTAAGCATTAATTTATTAAACAAGAATTGTTTAAACTAAACGAAAATACTTCTCTATTAATTCCTTAACTTTTATTTAGAACAATAACATTTAGAATACTTCTTGCTTTCTCTCGAATAGGCATTCCATTTATTTAGCAATTGAATACTATTTTCTTTAAATTAAATAATATATTAACAAATATTTAAGCTATCTAAACTTGCAATCAAGCAAGCAGCTACCAGAAAGAAAATTCTTGCAGAATTCTTGGAAAAAGTTGAAGATTTAAAAAACAATTTTCAGTCATTCAGAAATATAAAAGTTTCAACTATAAATATGTACGTGTAATTCAATGAAATAGTTCTGCAACTGCAAACACACACACACACACACACACACACTCAGAGAAACACATAAACAAAAGTAGTGTCTGCCCAAGTAGTGGGTCTTGTTATGACTTTTGACAATAAACAATTTTGTATGCACGGCTTAAGCATTGGCCATTGGGCAGCGTGAAGCGCACAACGACCAACACACACTTACACACACACACACACTCACACACAGACACACACAAACAGAGACATACAACACTCTGGAAAAACTGCACGCCAGCACGCCCTAAAAAAAAAAAAAAAAAAAAAAAAAAAAAAAAAAAAAACCAACAAAGAATAGAAATTGCCACGCCCACGCCCACGCCCAAGAGAGTGCGCCTTTTTAAATTGTGTTAACAGCTTGTAAATAAATCTAAACAAATCTTTTGTACTCTCTCTTTCTCTCTCTCTCTCTCTCTCTCTCGCTCTCGCTCCCGCTCTCTTCTAACAATTCTCATGCACTGCACGTTCTATCGCTTCATTTCAATGCCTGAATCTCGTCTCACGTCTCACATGTCTCGCCTGTTGGCCCCAAATTCATTGAACACCTTGTCGTGCCTCATTCTGCAGAACGTTGGCTGGGATCTGCCACATGGTCACTCGCTGCAGGCACGCTGCCAGGAGCTGGGCATCTACAAGCTGCTGGGAGAATCGCGTGTCCTCTGCTCCAATGGCTTGTGGGCACCACGCATGCCCAGCTGTGTGCCGACCACCGTGTTGACCAACTACTCTGAGGATAGTGCGCCATCCATACGTGTTAAGATCTTCAATGGCTCCCACTCGTTTGAGCCATCCGGTGTGATGGCTGTGCCGCCACATAGTACGGTGCAAATGGATTGCATGTATCCGCGTGTGAGAGGCACTCCCGAATGGAGCTGGACCAGCTGGTATATGCAGTACAGCACAGGTGGGTTCAATAATTCAATTAATTATATCAAATGTATATTTAAATAATTATTTACAATTTTTAATTTAATTTAAGTAAAGCTAATTTTATTTATATAAATAAAAATTATAATTTTAAATACTCTTTAGTTTTAATTATTAATTATACAATTGTTTTTAATAAATAAATCGATAATAATAATTATCAAATATAATTAACATTCTGTCAAATTAATTTCAGCTTTAAATAAATAAATAATAAAATAAACTAATCAAATAAATGAAATATTAAAATAAGAATTTTGTTATCAACTTAAAACATTGTTTTTAAATTGTATTTTGAATTCCCTTAGTTGACTTTAAGTTCAGAAAGAAAGGTGTAGATGCATAAGCTTGGCCCATGGGGTTAATCGATAAACTGTTCTTCTTGTTGTATTCGCAGGTTGGTCACCCGCCGGGGAGGAGAAGGCGGTGCGTTATCGTCTGAGCATCAAGAATATCGAGAACAATGATTCGGGCACCTTCACATGCACCTCACCGCGCGGCTTGACGAACAGCATTGCTGTGGTGGTGGCCACTTCGACATGCCCGCAGCTAATGGAACCGATGGCGCCGCTCAGGCTGAGGCTCGAGGGCAATAAATTGGGTCAGCGAGCGCTTTATGAGTGCCCCGAGGGTTTTAGGCTGGATGGCGCATGGAATGCCACCTGCCTGGCCTCAGGCAATTGGTCATCGCCATCGCCAACATGCCATCTCATACAATGTCCACGTCTCGTCCTTGACGATCCACATCTCAGTCTCATTGAGCTTAATACATCGGCATGGGGGCGGGCGGTGTTCAAATGCCAATGGGGATTCAAACTGACCGGACCGGCGCTGCTGGACTGTGAGCCGACGGGTGTCTGGAGTGGCCCAGTGCCACGCTGCAAAGGTGAGTGTGAAAGCATCCCCCATCCTCATCCTCACTCTCCTCTATGTCTCCCTCTATGGCCACTTTAACAGTAATGCTTAAGTAATTCAATTGCTTAGATAATTACTTAGTTAATCACGCTTAATTGCGCCCAATTGAAGTGCAGACTCTCATGACAATCGATAAGGTTATTACATTCAAGTGGAATCTCAACGTCTTTCAATTAAAATGAACATGATTTATAGTCGATAACACTTAATAAGTCTAATTAATTTGATTAGTTAAGTCTTTTGTTGACTTATTGCATAATATAAATTGCGAGCTTCCATTCTAAACATAAATATTCCTTTATCAATGTAAAAGATAATTAAGTACGGAAGAGACTTAAAGTCGATAGGCATATCGATTACTACACACCGATAATGTCAGTGATTCTATGAATAAGTTTGTTATGGTGGCAACGTCGACATAGTTATTCTCTTATTGTTTAAGCAAAATAACTATAGATTAGACTTGCAAGTAATCGATAGATATATCGATAAATATGCTTTTGAGAATAACAACGATTCGATAAGACATTTTGCTTTCATTTTAGTCTTTCCCCTCAGAAACTCTATAGAGTAGTGTTGCCTGTTATCGATAAATAAATCGATAAATTGACGAGGAAGCATAACAACGGTTTAAGGCATTAGACTGTCGTACTTATACATAAATCTTATCTCCCACTCTCTCTCCTTCACTTTCTCTCTCTCTGTCTTTCTCTCTCTCCTTGTCTGTGTCACTCTTTCATTTCACAGTCATACAGTGCGTAATGCCAGTGGCGCCGCTTAATGGACGCATTGGGGGCACCAGCCTGAGCCAGCGTCGTCTAACTGTTGGCGCTCTGGTCACATTCAGCTGCAACGATGGGCACACTCTGGTCGGCGAGTCGAGCATCATATGCACGGAGAACGGGTTCTGGTCGCACTCGCCACCATTTTGTAAGTAGACAACTGATAATGCAAACACATAATGCACATATACGCTGCGAATCCTTGCGTAATCTCTCTCTGAAAGTGGGCCCCACTCACAAATCAAATGAATTAATGAAACTTGTGTTATATTTCCGCTGTATAACAAACAATCGATTACCAATACTGATACCGATACCGATACCGATACCGATCTCGATCCCGATCTCGATCTCGAAACGATACTCACAATTCAACCATGTACCATGTACCATGTAACATCACTACATCAATCCATGCCATCCATGCTCCATCTCGCTCAGGCAAATCGCAGTGCCCCTATCCGGGTGATCCGCCCAACGGCCTGATCGCTCCACTTAAATTCAACTACGATGCGGGCGATTACCTGAGCGTCCAATGTCGGCCCGGCTTCATACAGATCCAGACGAACGAAGATCACACCACGGGGCCGCCCGAGCGGCCAAAATGTCAGCCAGATGGCAAGTGGTCAGGCCCGTTACCCAAATGTCGCAGCTACGAGGAAGTGTAGCTTTCCCACAGCACCAACAATGTCAACCAAAGGATGAGGAATTTCTAAACCTGGCTGAAGCTGGAGTCGAGTTAGTCGCACGTCCAAGTCCAGTTTGAAGTTATTATTCGATCGAGTTGGCAGTCCCAAATTTAGTATTATGTAACCATTAATTGTATACAATTTTGAGCTAGGACAACAATAACATAGAATGGAAGAAAATTAAAACAACAAATGAAAAGAATGAGGAAAAGAAAAAACCCGAGTGATATTTAGATTAACTTAGTGAGAGGTATCAAAATTAATTAATCAATTTAATATAATTTGTGAATATTTTTTTATTGGCCCATAATTAAACTACAACTTCAAATCACTCGCAGATATCTACCTAAACATACTTTATCTTACACTAAACTATAACTTAATCTTCAAAACTATGTAAATCTCTTCTAGGCCCACTTAAAATTTCAAAAGATTTCGATGAGAGAGGTTCTGATGTGCTAGATGATATGATAATGATATAATGATATAATGAAAACATGACAAACCTGAGCAAAATGTAACATAAATATAAACGTTAAATGTTGATCAACAAATGCAAATTTCTTTGTAATTTATTTGTGAACTTTTCAAAAAAATATTCAAATTTTTCGCTTGAATTTTATATATATATAAAAACAATTAAATTAAATATTTAAAACGAATATATATTCGAATACTTATAATCGACAGTTAATTACAGGTATTCAAAATGTTTGTAAGCCAGACGAATTCGTAGTTATTAATTAACACTCTTATAATACTCTTATACTTATACTCCATCTGTATTTATGTAAAGCTCAAAACGATGTAAGGAGTTGCCAAACTGTTGGCAGAGTTATACAAGTTGATTAATTGATTGAATGATTGATTGATTGATTGATGGATTGTTTGGTTAGTTAGTTAGGTGCAGAACAGTTCCAAAATGCAAACGAATGTCATATCTCTCTCTATAATAAGTAATACTTATGTGTATGTACGAATCTGTCAGCAACTGCAACAGCAACAGTGAGGAAACTAACTTATACAAAAAAATAAAAATAAAAAAGAAAATCATATTAATTATATATACACATACATATGTGTAAATTGCAATTTGAAATGTCAATGCGTTTATGATTGTTTTCACTTCAAGTGGGTGGGCATTTCCTTCTCGAACATTACAGCGAACACCAGAACTGCTCCAACCGACGCCGGTTTAATATCCGCCCAAAATGCCAAAAATACATATTTCTGCAATTGCGAACAAAAGCAATTTTGGCTGAAGCGTAAATGTGTGCCAAGGAAATACATATTTCATTTGGCAAAGCCAACAACAACCGGGCCTAAGCATAGCTTTGCTAATGCACAAGGAAATGGCACAGCGTGTACATACGTAAAAGCAGTGTGCAAGCAGTGCAGACTGCAGACTGCAGAGATACCCTGCAAAGCAGTTGTGTCATGTTTAATTTACTCTGCAAAAATAACATAACTTAAATAAATTAACAATTTTATTTTTTTATTTATTATAATATTTACTTTATATATAATTGTAAGGGGTATTCAAAAATGAAAAGACTCTGTTTAAGTAAGTAATTTGAATGCCTGCGGTGTCTAATTTTCTCAAGTGATTATTTATCACTTTGCCTAACAAATTAATGAGTTTAAGCCTTGTTGTATAATTAATGAATATGGCAGTTCTGCTTATACCAATTTGTCAGCGTTATTATTATCTATGAATACATTTTCTTAAAATTAAAAAAACATATCTACTGCAAAGAAAGTTAATAGTTTAGCACATATATAAACATGAGACTTGATTATAAGAATTTTTTTTTGTTTTTATAATAGAATTGGCACAAGCCCTGAAGGGTTTTTCATAAAACATTTGCTAACACGCAGCTGTGCACTGTTGAGTATGTGTATCTGTGCGTTGAGCAGTTGAGCTTCTGGCTATGGGCTACATGGTCGTAAACACACGCACACCCACTTATACACATAGACCTGGCCACACATGGCCAAAATTAATTTGTTTTGTTCTTTTACCTTTGGCAGCCTGAAGCGTAATGCCTTAAATGAAACGATTGACGCTGTATGCCAGCAGCTCTTATGGGCACACATGCATAAGCAGACACACACACACACACACACACACACACAGATTCACGCACACACACACACATACACATGTTCACAAAAGCCATTGTCGTTTATTCATTTTGGCAATGCCGCCACCTACTTCCCCCCCAACGCAACGCATTTAATGGCAATTTGTGTGTGTGCGAGTGTGTGTTAGGGTTTAAGAGCCCAACGGGGAGCATGAGTGAGGGGGTGGGAGGGTGGGGGGGGTTTGCTGGCTCACAAAAAGGTGTCTAAATTGAGACGCCATGTCGCAACATTAACTGCCATGTGCGTAATTAAAATTAACTGCCGGTGCCACAGCTACAGTTGTTGCCACTGCCACATTGCCTCATTGCTGCCACTACAGTTGCTGCTGCTGCTGCTGCAAATTGGTTTTGCTTGTACGCCCAAAAATTAATACACAAGCGTCTCGGCAACATAAAAAACACATTTAGTCGCTTCAATTTCCAGCCATGCACTTTAATTGCCCTTTAAGCGTGCAAAACACAATTTTTGGCCAACTAATTAGCGGCATTTGTTAGAGATTCAGTTGTAACTGACATACACACACACACACAGCAACACACACATATAGCTAAACAGCGTAAGGCAATTAGCTGTCGCTGCGAATGCATTGCCATTTCCGTGGCTGCAGCTCAAGTTGCGCTTGTGCTAGTGATTGTGATTGTGATTTGCGCAAAAGTTGCGCAATTTTCATTAGCACCTCGCGAAAGTTTTGCGCAACGCTGAGTTAAAGAGCCAGCGCAGTCAGAAGACGCCAGGATATGGCAGGATGTGCCAGGATGTGCCAGGATATGCCAGGATATGCCAGCAACTGCAGCTCTAGCTGCCGTTGCCCTGGCTGCTTAAACATATCACAACTGCAATATTTTCTGGCCAAGCCCAATGAGCTATGCTTGTCACGTAGAACCCCGAATGCCGTTCAAAGCAGCGTCTCCCACACACGCACACACACACTCACTCACACACTCACTCACACACACTTACACATTCTCACACACTTCTATATAAAAAACGAGCTGCAATGGCATCACGAGTTTGGCCTCTGACACCCTGCACAGCTAACCCTGCCCCTCTAACTCCGCTCCCTGCCCTACGCTGCTGATGTTAAATGCATGCCAAAGCCGAAGGCTAACTACATTTGGCCCTTTGCAGTAAATGTGCATATATGTGTGTGTGTCTTTGTGTGTGTGTGTGGCATGCCCGCTTGACGGGTTAGAGACAAAGTGCACTGGTGCCCATAAAGTTATCTATGCCATTTATTCGTACAATTCGCTTGTTTTAAAGTTATGCTCATCATTCCACAGCCGCGTAGCTCACAAATTTCTACTCAGTCAACTTTATTGGACATGCTATAATAATGTCTATAAAGCATTAAACCTATGTCTATATATGTATCTCTTGCCTTACCCTACTCAAAATTTGTTGGGTAGCATATGATTAATATTACCATGGACAGTTGCCAGCGATGAGGTGACAATTGGTTTTATTTTATTTTTGTGATTTCTGATTGAGTTGAGCATAGAATATATTGAAGCAGAAGTGTGCTTTAGATACTCCTTGGTGTGTGCTCAAAAGTATGCTATCAAATTGATTATGAATTAAAAAATGATAGAATGCGTATGGCAAACGAAAAAGTATCTATTGAATGGAGTTTGTATGTCAGCGTCTAATTTGTGTTCATATTTTATTTGTAATTAAGTAATAAATAATTGTAATTATTGTTTTGTCATTTTTTGAATTAAAAGACAAATAAATCCATACCAAATAGAAAAGATTTATTGTAATGCTGATGAAATATTCAATTAAATTGGTAATGTATTACAATAATAGATAATTTGACATTTCTATACAAGGTCTGACTTCATACAAATCTCTTTCATTTTACCTTATGAAACAACTCTTATTTACAAACGGTCGAAATTGTACACTAACAACCCCTTTTGTAGCTCCACTAACAGGGTATAACAACTATAATGACGTGTAAATTTGTATGCAAAACGGAAGAAACAATTACTCATTGCCCAATGACACTTGACTGAGTTTTTGCTCTTGTTGGCATGAACATTGGCATGAACATTTTGCATTGGCAAATTGCTTGGCTTGGAACATCCATCAACTTTGATATAAACAACAACTGTGGACTTGGACAGAGACTGCGCTGTACCTTGACAATGTTCAATTTCTATCAATAGTTTAGTCTTGGGTTAAATAACATGTCAGGGCCGGAGCGTAGAACAGTTATTAATGATGCCAATAAGCATATCATACTCACATTTGATTAATGGCTTCTCTGTTCACAGCTGTTGGCCAGAATTCTAATCCGCATTCAGGCTTAACAAGAAGCTGCAGCTGACAGTCACTAAAAGCATGCAAATAAAGTGCACAACATGTCGCTGACTGCACTTTAACGTGTATCCTGATGTGGTCCTGTTACAGCAACTGTTCTGTCCTGTTGCTAACTGTCTGTCTATTTGTCGGACAGGCTGGCTGGCTGTTTGACTGGCTGGCTGTTTGGCTGGCTGGCTGGCCAGCTTGTTAGCGTAGTCTGCATATGAAATTCGTTGTGAGCTTTTGGCAATTTATTTCAATTTGTTGCATCAAAAGGGGCGGCAACTTGGGCTCACAGTGCAAACGTAAAGCGCATGCCAGCCTTAATTATGAGATAAATCAAGCGAAACAGATACAGAAAGAGAGATTGCAGCTGGCCATTCATAATTATTAGGTTGATTGGCAGGCAAATTGAACAACACTCGCACAGCTATCAGACAGACTTAAATTTGTGCAACGCTGCGTATGCGTTATGCCAGCTACAATTGAAATTTTTGGAGCACGCATTGTGTTGTTTGTCTGTCAACTAATTAACCTCCAGCTGTGGTTTCGCCTGTAACTGTAGCATTAATTAAAATCTCACACCTGCTGCTGGCAGTTCTTCTACTTTTACAAACAGTTGCAATGCTTAAATATTTGATATTGTGCTGAAGTTTCTCAACTTGCTGCCCCGCCTCCCCAATGGTAACCGCAACCACTTGAACTTCGTCTGGCAATTGCTCCCCAAGGAGCATTTTGTTACGTAGCGCGCTCCAATTAATTCTCATATACAAACACACAACATACACCCACGAACACACACACACACACACAAAACAAAGCCAACATTTAGCATTGAAGCGCATTACGCATACGTCGCGTTGCCTTTGCCTTCGCCTTTGGCTTTGGCTTTGGCTTTGGCTTTGCTGCTTAACTGATTCATTTCGTGCGAATTAACATTTAGATTAAAAGGCAACACGCGCACAAAAATGCAAAATAAAAAAAAATACAGAATGAAAAAAAAATGTAAAAATATAATATTAACATTTTTCATAAATATTTATTGAAAGCCAGCCAGTCTTTGGCGACTTTCAACCAACAGTTTCAACTGCAGCAATCCAAGTTCTTACAATATCGGACTGTAACCAGACCTCAACGCCAAACCCAAAACGCAAACCAAGCCTTGGCCAAAGTACTTTGCATTTTGCACAATGTAATAAGAGATGAAAGCAAACAACAGAAGCAGCAGTAGCACCAGCAGTAGCACCAGCAATAGCAGCTGCAGGAAGCCAAGCAACCGGCAACCGGACACATTTCTTGCTCCCTCTAATATGAAATCGAAAATAAGTATGAGAATGAGAAAAAAGTAGCAGCTGCTTGAAGGAACACAATGTTATTATTGATATAGCTCTGATTGCAATGGATGCCATTCTCCAGATATTTAAGGAACTTCCAGAAAGAATTGAACTCAATTTGTTTTAAATGCAGCAAACCATTTAATAAGATATTCAATTATGAATACTAATTGGCATCTTTATCCATAGAATGTATGCAGCAACAAAGCTGGTTTACGCAGTTCAAGCAGTTAACACACATGAATCTAAGCAAGCAGTTGCTGTTAACACATGAGCAGTGCATGATCAGACAGCGTTAACATTGCTAGCGGGATTAACATAGGCATGTTCTGTTACTTTGCAGCGGGAATTCAAATTTAATATTTCATTTATTGTTTTCTTCATCTAAAATAAAATAAAGTGTAATGAATAATGTTTAGTAAGTTTGCAATGCGTACAGAATCATATCTAGTTACACTTTCAAAATTACAAAGTAAGCCATGCATAACGTATATTTAAAAGAGAGTTATATCAATATTTGGCTTTTCAGATGAATAAAAATAGCTTTAGCCAGATCTAACACACATATCATGTTGCTGCTGTTGAATATATGAATGCATAACCAAACATTAAAACTCCATCAACTCATTGAAATGCAAATTGTTAGCGTCATTGGATGGTTGTTAACTTTATTAAATTTTATAAAATATGCAGCATGATAAAATGTGATGTTGTTCGTTCGTATGTGATAAGTATTATAATTGAACATAGACTCGTATCTATGTGCGTTGATGCTTTGCAGTGAATTGAACTTCCGTTTGCCGCTTACAGCTCACTGGGCTTTAATATGAATAAAGGCAACAACAACAGCAGCGGCAATAACAACGATAACAAATTGAGTCACACGCTGCGCTCACTTCATAAAATGGCGGCAGGCAAATCAAATTCCTTAACACCTACACAAGACGGCAGTCAGTGTAGCATACTCAGAGTATTCTGTATATACTGCTCCTGCTGGGCCCTAGTAATATAAATAATAAGCATAACAGCAGGCGCAGGCAACAACAATAGCAATAGCCATAAAAGCGTAACAACAACTGCAAGGACCAAGCGCCAAGAAAGCAAAGACAAAAGACAAAAGACAAAATACAAAAGACAAAGGCAATAGCAATAGCAAAGTCTGTTGGGAGGCAGGCAAAAGTACAAGCACAAATGACAATTGACACGAGTTGGCAGCTTGCTGCGTTGCAAACAGACAGTGCTCGAGGGGGATAGGCAGGTGTGGGGGGGGGGGGTGGTTTAACGGTGTCTCTACAACTTTTTGTTTGCACTTTGCGCAATTTATTTTATTGTTGTTTGGCAAACAACTTTCATAAGTTTGCAGCTGCTTCGCAAAACGCCACTCAATTTCGGTTGCCATTTGAAAGAAAGTTGTCAAGTTGCGTTTTGGATTATTAGTTGCCCAGGCAGAGGGGTGGTGGAAGAGGGGGGAGGGGGCAGTCAGCAAGCTGTGGCATTGCGTCTCATTACCATAAGCAGTTGCAGCCAGGTGGCATGCAACAAGAGAAAAAAACCACACACACACACACACAACAAATTTGCATGTGAAATCAGCAACAGCAAATGCATTAATTGAGCTGACTCTCTCTCTCTCTCTGTCCCACTCTCTGTGTGTGTGGAAAGGATTTGCATATACAAAGTGAATCAATTCAAAGCCAAAAAGTCAATCAAACTGCGAAAAAAATAAATGTAAATATAACAAACACACACAGTGAGGCAGACGAACTGTTGGTCAGTTGCCTGCGCCAAAATCTGCAGTCGACAAAAAAGTCTCTAAACCGCTGTCCATTTGTTGTGCGGTGTGTGTGTGTGTGTGTGTGTGTGGCAACAATAAATAAAGTCTAGCCGACGAACACTTCAAAAAACAATTATGGTTGCCAGCGGGATACGCATGACTGCAGCAGGAGCAGCATTCGTCCATCTGGGATTGGGATTTTGGATTGGAATTGGGATTCGGATTGGGATTGGGATTGGGATGCGGGGGTAACACTGCAGTTGGTGAATTCACAGTCTCTATGGATGCAGCATTGGTTCACTGGCCGCAAAAAGTTTATGCGCTTGTTTATACAATAAAAATATATATATGGCGCAAAGTCTTGGTAACATAAATAATATGCAAGACTGCAACAGCAGGGTGTGCTCGACTGGATGGATACCCAGCATAGTTAAGAAGAGACTGGGAAGGAAGATAAAAGTAGAGGGAAGCAAGGGAAATTAAGAAAGACTAAGGCAGAAATGCACAGAGAAATATGTTAAAAGAGTTACAGAAGAGTTAAGCAAAGACAGGAAGAGTTGGGAGATTAAAGGAGAGGTGATAAGTCAGAGTCAGGTAGATAGGGAAAAGTATAGCGCGAAGCAGTGAGACATAGGAACATAGACACTGAGAGACATAGAGATAATGTTGCACATCAAATAAGCTAAAGAAGGTGGACAGCAAATGGAGCTACAGTTCAACTTCTCTAAAGGAAACCTAATACACCACTCACTACTAAGAATTGCTGGCAAGTCTTACCGTACTAAGAAGTTCTAAAAGTGCTTTTCTATTCCCCATCTTTGGTCCATCACAGGGCGTTGCTACTGTACAACTAAAGTAGTTTGTGCTACTGCTAGACAGTCTTAGCTTAAATGCTTTCACTGATGGCCTACAGGGTATTAGGAAGCAAAACAAATGGCATCAGATGCATGGCGTGAATAGCTGCCAAGCGGAAGCGGAAGTGGAGCTGGAAGTGACTGTGTAGTTGTTGTGTTTGTGTTTATGTCTGTGTATGTGTATGTGTACAAGTGTGTTGAAAAAACAATGGCACACAGTTCGATGCTGTACATAATTGTTTACAACTGTTGGCATTGTTTTGTTATTGACAACAAGCGCCAGCCAAAATGCCAGAAGGTGAAAGGGCAATGGGCAAAAAGGTCACTAACCAACAGCAACAACAGCAACATCAACAACTAATTTAAGCCATTTCAGCACTCGCCCAAATTAAAGCTGTTAATGATATTAGCAAGAGGATGATGAAATTGAATGCCATTGGATTGGATCAGTGAGTAGCGCAGAGAGGGGAAGATGCTGGTGATGGTGTTTGTTGTCAGGAAAAGCGTGAATTTCCACCATCAAGTTGAATTGCTCACATATGCGAAATCAGATTTGAAACACATTTGCCTCAAAGCCAATTAAGGTTGCCAACGTGGTTGCTGGCCAAAAAGGTTTCCCTACGCCCTGCCATGCCCCTGCTTAGACCCATCCACAACTGAGCTGAATGATGAACGTAGCGCAGACAGCGAATGGTTAGACCAAAGATGGAATGGCAGTTGAAAGTGGTAAGGGGGCGGGGTGGCAGCTAGAGTTGATCTGATGATGGCAATGGCAACGAACACTCAGCGAGCAAAGGAGCCAGGAGTAATGGAGCAAGGAGAGTGAGAGTATGAGTGCGGAAGGGGCAACAGTTTGTGTGTGTAAATATGGCAGAAAACATATGCTTGGTTATTTGCGAGGTTGGCAACAACAACAAAGTAAACAACACTTTGCACATTAAATGAGTTAAATTAGTTATCAAATTAAATTAATTAAATGCTAGATATATATAGTTACAGTCTGTAGTTGTTGTCTAATTGCTGGCACTCACTGTAAAGGGCTTATTGCTGTCATTACAGTAGCATGCATAATTGTGCTACTTTAGCTGCAGATACTTTTCATACTGCCCTCGCAGAATACTGCAGCTCTGCTGCTTCCCTCTCAGTCGCCAATGCCCTGCTGCTTTATAGAGGCTGCCTTGCTTAGCTCTGTCGTCTGTCAATTTGGCCAAACGTTTAAAGTGCTTTGGCAGCAGCAGCAGCAGCAGCAGCTTAAATTCTATTGCCAATTGCAGCCGCACACGACAGATGCAATTACCTCTCAGCTCCCACACACACACACTTGCACACACACACACACACTCGCACACACACAGTCGCTTGCACCCTTTGCTGTCTCTGTCATCGTAAATTGCCAGCGTGATATTAAATTACGTGTGACTTTCTACTTCCGCTGCTACGTAATCCATTTCCGGTTCGTTGGCTGGTTTACATTTACCGTTAATCTCGTGCTAAGCGCCTCAAATAAATTATTCGCAGACCTTTATGCTTTTTTTTCTATTTTTAACAGACTAGAGTCTAGCATTGCTGCCCGCTTTCCCCGCTTCCCGCACCACTCTCCACTAAATCTGCCCTAAAATTTGCAATTAAAATGCATGCCTCGCTGCACTGGCTACCATTTGCTATTTACTTGCCCCGTTTTGTGGCAGCCGCTTGACCCAATTCGCTTAGCACAAAAGTCAGACAGCAATTTGGTCAGCGGCCAGAGCTGTTTCTGTGTTCGGTTTGGGTTCGGTTTGGGTTTGGTTGCTGCAACCAACGCTAATGTGTGGCAACAACGCGTACAACATACGTACAAGCACAATTCGAATGATGCGAGTTTTGTTGGTTTATTGTGGCAGCTCTGCTGTTGCCACTGCGGTTCTTAACTGTTTATCTGGCTAAACGCGGCTAATGGATAAGAGAGTAACTCTGCAGCTCTCACGCTCTCTCGCTCGCTCTCTCTCTCTCTCTGTCTCTATTCGCTGCTTAACTACATTTGCATTTCCCATTTAGCTCTAGCCTGCCACTCACTTGATTATGCGCCTCAATGTTTGCTCTAAAAACATACAACCAATGCGTCGTATACGTTATATGCCATTGAATTACTTACTTGCAGCTATTGAAAGCATTTCAAATCATTCGACTGATAGTTGTTGTCTTTGCACAATCCTAGACTGCATTTGCTTCCATTAAACGAACTTAACTTTGGCAAACTAAAGCGGCTTCTTTAAGATTAATTAGTATAACATTAGGTAGACAGCAACTTGCTTTGATAGAGCACATTCTATAAAGGGAGATCACATTTTATTTAATTTAAGTGCAGAAAGTTGCTCTCTACCTTTGCCTTAACTTAACTCTGCAATAATTAGCAGATAAAAAAGAATTTCAAGTTTAATTCTGCACTTCATATTACACCAAATTTTTGCTGTTCAGCGCTTGCTTTCTTAATTTGCCGCCTGAATATTCTTTTGATCAGGCTTTCTGCACTTTTGCACTTACAATATGATTTGATTGGCAGATGTTGCCTATAAAAGATGCGTGAATAGAGTCTGCAACTGCAGAAACCAGACCGAAGTCGATGTGGCGTAAAGGTGCAGATTGGCTAGACTCCAGAAAATTGAATTACGAAACCAAGAGAAGCCTCTGATTCCCTTCCGCATCACAGTCTCAGTGAGCGAGCGGCAGTTGCCGGATGTTGCGTTACGGCACATCAAAGCCAAATGCACTTAATTGAGTGGATGCTCGGCTCGCTCTCTCTATCTCTCTTTCTGCCTCTCTCTGTGTTTCGCTCCCCTCCTCTCTCTCTCTCTCTCTCTGCACAAAAGACAAAGAGCTGGCGACAGTCCACTGCATGAGCTTCATGAGCTGCCTGAACTGTGGACAGTGTACTGTGCACTCGGAGTGCTTGTAAAATGCTCGTCCATTAGTTCAATCAGGCAACGTTTCACCTGACAGCGGTCAGTGAATTAAATCCTTTAAATTGGCCCACAAATTTAAGGCCCATTTTATGGTAGCAGCAAGTTCGTTACTCTGGCATACATTAAGCGTTAACGTGCAGCCGTCCAGGCGACCGGGAAACCCAGCAATGTGTGTCATCATCATGTGGCTGCCATTTGGTTGCACTGCATCCCTGCCAAGTGCGCTCATTACAAGCTTTGAGGCTTTCAAGTGCCTTTAAATTGCCATGCTGCGTCAGCTTTCGCCTCTCCTATTGCTGCTCGTCCTGCGATTGCTCCCACTGATATTGCAGTTCCTGGCTCTGCGGCTGCCGCTTTTTGCTGCCTCTGCTGGTTCCCTCTGCTGCCTCTACTTCTTCTTCTACTCCCTCTCCTTCCTCTGCTGCTGCTTCCAGTCTCTTCACACCCTACTACTGCCTCTCCTCCCTCCATCTTCTACTCGTTCTCATATCCACATCTATGCGGCTGTCGCCTGCTGCTGATTAACGCTGCTGAATTGTGACCATTTTGTGCTTTTATCGCTTTAATTGTTGTACTCGTTCAGCCTCAGTTTGTGCCTTCGCCTATGGCTGTGGCGGTGTGACGGTGTGGCTGTGGCTGTGGCAGACCGACAACTGCGTTTCCTGTTGCCACAGTTTTGCATCCGTTTCCTGTTTGCTGGCAGCGCCAACGGCAACGATGAAGTGCAGCCCTGACAGGCAAACTGACAGCAATGCAGGTCACGCTATAAACACACACATACACACACACACACACACACACACATGCACACATATATATATATATATACATACAGGCACACACTTTGTTTGCTCATCAATTACATTACGTATACGCAGCGTTAAAAGATGTTGATTTTTAGCATCAGTTACTTATCAGCATAAACAAAGCGTGGATCAGCGTGTAATATGAAATTTCATTATGGTTAGTGAGACACAGCACCTGGCAAACGCGACCAACAACAAGAAGAACAGCAATTACCAATAACAGCAGCAACAACACCAACAACACCAACAACAATGCAGAGCATCAGCTGTGTTGGCCCAAAGGCGTTTCATTATAAATGCCTCCCCAATTGTTTGCATGTTTTAAACAATATAATTAATAACGCATAATACGCTCATTATACGTTTAAATAAATATACATATGCATATATATTCGTGAGTGTATTCATAATTTGTATGAGTTCAACTTCGGCAATGCGATAAATGTCAATTGCAACTGATTCGCTTTTTTATTTCATTTTTAGTCTGCGACGTGACATGCTTAAATCAAAAGGCATCAGCTGCAGCATTCACAAACATATTTTAATGAATTGATTCGCTTTGATAAATGTGAATATTGTAAATAATTGCTACATATTCATACAAAAGATATGAAAAGCTTTGGCGACATCAACAGTTGAGTCTTTGTTTGAGGCTTAAAGGGATATTTATTATTAATGTTTTAATATTTATTATTATTAACTATTAAATAAAAATTCATTACAGTAAAGTTACAAAGTTATAATACAGTTAATTATTTACTTACCATTTTTTATATTATTACATTATTTTATTTTTATAGCATAAATAAAATTAAAGTATAATTACCTCATTTTAGATGTTGAAGACTAAACAAAAAAGTTTAAATTACAAAATATAATTATATCTACGCATAATTAACAACAAATCTTATTTGTTATTATATTTTTAATTTAACATTTATTTTAATATTAAATTTAATTTTATTTAATTGTATTTTATATGTTATTTTATATTTAAAATGAATACGAAAATAGATTTAAGTAAGTTATATAAAGCAGCATTTCCTCTCATTCTATTTTATACACATTCTTATTATACTGCACCAAGATATAAACGCATTAATTAACTGCTCTAAGCAGGAGGAAGTCTCAATGTAAATCCATTAAAATGGTTTCACTTTGACGTTGCGATAATTAGTTGAAGCAAAGCAGAGACTACATCCAGTATAATCAAATCCTTCAGTCTATATGTCCCCCCTGTCTGTCTGTCTGTCTGTCTGTCTGTCCGCCTGCCTGTCTTTGTGTCTGTTTAACTAGCTGACTGGTTATGCATCTGGGGGATTTATAGTTTCATATGAATACGTATTTGCTATACACGTAGAATTGGGTTTCAGCTGCTCAATGACTTCGCAGTTTGCTTGTTAAATACTGTTGTGGCCATAAAGCCGCACATTAAATGCGCAGTCGAGTAGTTGGGATTGTAAATCACATTACACATACGCCTGGTATACCAAACTGCAAACTTGCTATCAGCCAGAGTGTGTCTGAGTGTGTGTGTGTATGTGTTTGAGGCTGCATTAGCTTGAGCTGCATTTTAATACACACAGCGCTAATAATTCACACAATAAGCTGCAAGGCAGGCCAGGCAGGCAGCCAGGCAGCCAGGCAGGCAATGCCATTGCCATTATTCATAGGGCAGCCAAATACACGTAAGCAGCCACCAGTAGAGACTCGAATCGAGTGTAGAGTGGGTAACATGGCAACTGAAACCGAAACATATGTCTGTGCGATACATAGCAGGTAAGCAACGTCATCTGCCTTGGTATGGCACCAAAAATATGGCAAACTTTACTGCCAACGAACGCCATTGGAATGAGAGATGGCAGATGAGATGCAGTGAGCAGGGGGGAAGTAGAAAGATAGTAGGTGGGATTGCCAGACAGACTGTGGAAGCGACACGTTTATAGCATTTGCCAATGCCCAGAGTGCGATTTTCACTTTTATTGTTGCTGCTGCTTCTGCTGTTTGCCTGAATGTTGGCAAAGTGTTTTGTAGTTGCTCACTGAGCCCGACTATATAACTGTCTGTGCCTGACTCACACTACCACTCTGTTGCTGCCCCTTGGCTGTCTGTCGACAAACATGGGCAGCAGCAGCAGCAGCTGCAGCTGCATCTGCTACAGCATACTTTCATGCATTTATGCGATTTGCTTTTTACCAAGTTTGCCTTTTGTTCTAGCGTTCTTCCTTTTTTTTTGTTTTGTTGTATATTTTGTTGGTTTTTATGACAGGTTCGTTTGACTTGTAACATGTGTTGCACTCCCAATGTTGTCCTGTATCCTTATTGCAACTTGTTACTGGCTTAACGGACTACTGACTGCTGCTACAGCTGTCAAATCAATTAATTATGAGCTATTGCATTACATTTTCAATTTCCCCGTAGTTTCCTCTTCCTCTCAAACGCCTAACCGCACACACAAAATGGGCAACCGAAATAAAATGCCAATGAAATTTGCATCTGACAAATTTGTCGGTCTGTGCAAAAACCGTTTGCTTGTTGCCACAACCCCAAAACACATGTATACATATATATCTATGTATATACATGTATATATATATGATATTTTTGATTTTATTGCTCAATGAATACAACAGTACAGGGGTAGCAGAAATCCGTTTTGGATTGCATTAATGTGCGGCATTTAAATGCCTTGCGACCGCAAAACAAAACACCAAGCAACAGCCAAAGCCAAAGCCAATGCCAAAAAAAGGGACATTCTGCATTTGCATGTTTACAAAATGGCACAAACACACACACACAACAAAACAACAGGCATGAAGACATACACATTCAGTGTCTCGACTCAAATACACCCGTAGTTAAGTTGAAATGAAGTTAAATATCCTTTTCTCTCTATTTAAATTCATTGTGCTCATTGTTTTTAACAGTGCTGATCAACTGTAAAGTCGACTACTTTCATGCTGTTAAGCTACAGCTGCACTGCTTAACTCTGCTTGCTAGCATGAACACATACTCTCAGGCCTTGACAGACTCTCATGCTGTTAAGCTGCAGCAGCACTTAAGTCATTAACAGATACTTCTTTATGATAAACTATGCAACTTAACACTGCTTGCTAACCTCAACTTATGCTCAAATGATGTAATATTGTTTACTAGCTGAGTCTGTTATATACCTGCTGCAAATAAGAACGGGTATTGGCGCCAGGTTGGGTCAGAAATTTGAGTCAGGACCAGGACCCAAGCAGATACATATTGTTCACATGGCTGTTGTTGGGTTCAGGCCCAAAAACTGGCGACACACAACGCACAATTCGCATTGTTTGGCTTTTGTCCGAGGCAACTAAGCTACGAGCTTCCTCTTTGTGTGTTTGTTTTGCTGTGTGTGTGTGTGTGTGTAACTGTGTGAATGCCTAATGCATGTGCTGTGAAATTCTGTGATTTATGATATTAAATGCACAAAAATAGGATTTTATTTGAATTTAATGGGTTTTTAGTGTGTTTTAATGTGATCCATTTGCGGAAATTTGCAGATTTGCAGGCATTTTGCAAAAGCATTCAACAACAACATTCATTTTACAGCTATTGCAATCCGAAACCCGACAAATTTGTTGTTGATACATAAACAAACAATAACCAATTGGATGGCATAACTTTAATTCAGCTTAAATTGGATTTAGATTGCTTTGCAAATAGTCATAATAATATTAGTCTTTGACTTAATTTGCTTTGAACGCAGACACCCCCAATGGCTTTTCTTTGTTTGATGAAGAAGGCATTATTTCTGGCCAAGTATCGGTGTTCATCAGCATTTTCCTTATAATATAGTAAGTATCTTTCGGCAATGGACATTGTTTACCATCAAATGGTAAGTTTGTGTTCTCTCTCTGTCGCAATGTTGACTTGCCATATCATCAAGGGCACTGAGAAGACAATATTCAGCCACTCACCATTTCTGAGGGGATCAGCTTGAAGGTCCTCTGACATTTGAAAGTTCTCCGCAACCATGTCCTCGTTTCTGTAGACAGTTCCGTTCAATGAACGCTCTCGTCTCACTAAAATCAATAATAGTTTCCTGTTCGACTTTCAATGCCTCAAATAACTGAAGTTCCACACTGTACAACTTGCTGCCCTTTAAATATATATAAAATAAATAAATACAAATTGTTAATAAGTTTTGAATCGCATTTGAGAACATACCCAGCAAGTTGTCAATGAGAGTGAGAACAGCAGCAGAAGTTGAGCAGAGTGCGACATATTAATTCCATTTTCGAGTTTGTCAAATTTATATGGCTCTCAATTAAATAGTTTCTCCCCGTCTAATCACATTAATTTGTGCAATTTTGTAGGCTGACACGAATTAATTGCTGCTAACTTATCTCAATATATCAATTAAAATTATGTTTTGTCTGTCTGTGGACGGCAGCTAACGGGAGATGAGAGCGTATCATCAAATCAGGCAACGTATACGTGATATTACGTATACGTCAGCGTGTAGGGAGCAAACAAGAGCCATATGCACTACCAATTTATGGCTTCAATAAACATAAAGTTCATAAACTCCCAAGGCATCGTTGCTCATCATTTGCAGCGGATTGTCAAGGGGTAACAGCAGCAGCAACGGCAACGGCAACGGCAACGGCAACAGCAGCAGCATCAGCAGCAACGGCAGCTACGTTGTTCGGTCAGATAAATAATGAAAAAGAAAAGTGATGTCATAAAAATTTTATCTCTTAACTGGAATTGAGCAGCATGAACAAGCAGCAAGAGCAGCAACAGCAGCAACAGCAGCAACAGCAGCAACATAGCAGCAGCAGTAACAACAACTGTGGCTGTGCAGTAACAACAATGCTTGGTCATTTTCATATAAAAATTGACAATGGCGTTGGCTCTTTTACCTATGTGTGTGTGTGTGTATGTGTGTGTGTGTGTAAGTGTGTGTGTGTGTGTTCGTGTGAAAGCAAGTGGAAAATGCGACAAAAGTAAAGCAGACACGGAGCAATAAGAGCGAATTCGAGCACAACAAATGCACACGGCATGAGCTTTGCAACCAGAGACGTATAATAGCGCAGCACAACAACAGCAACAACAACAGCAACAACAACAGCAACAATAACAACAACAACAACAGCAAACAACACCAGCAACAAGAGCAACAATAAAGAAAAGCATAATAAGAACAACTACAAAGCTGACAAGGCTGCTGAGCTGATATTACTTTATAAATATAAGTACCAGATAAATATATATATATTTATATATATATATAAATGAAGAGAGAAGAATATACAGATATTTACATAGTTATCTGCAAAATGCAGCTCTACTTACAATAAAGCACTACAAACTGCTCAGCCGCAAAGCGCTTTTAAAGCTCTACACTTGCTGAGAACAGACAGCTTCAGCTAACAAGAAAAATGGTCTATTAAAAACTATGATATTCAAATATGAATGAAGTGAATTGAGTTGTTGATGCTTTAGACGAAGTCTGATTGCGCTGCAAACATATGCTGTAAATAAGTAAATAAATAGTATAAATAATAGTATAAAGAAATTTAAAAAAAAAAAACAAGCTGCAACTGTTGGGAATTTTTGTTCAGAATGATTTATAATATTTAAAAAAAACATCTACAGCTTCTATAAAATCAATATAAACTAAGATTTAAAATTGTTATTTTGTAAATTAAATTTTAATTCAAATTTATCATTAATACAAATTTTGTAATAAAATAATTTAGTGCATTAACTGCTAATAGTTAATAAATTAATAAATAATTATGATAAACTAACTTGCAAATATGTTTCACAGTAAATAAATAAATAAAATTGTAAATAAAGAAAGGAAATAACTCAGCTAAGACAACTCTCAATAAGTCTGGAAATAACTGCTCTATTACATAACCAAACATAAAGCTACACAACATGCTCTCTAATTGTAGGGTATCTTCAACACTTTCAGCCATTTTCTATGGACCGCCTTCGTCAGTTTTATGCACAATTTGGCACTCGCACTCGCACTCGCACTCGCACTCTTTCAACAAGAGTTTAGCCATTCAATACGTTAACTGCAAAACAGTAAAACTGTGAAATGGTTTTTCCGGTTTCCCTCATAAATAAAATGGAGGATGAGCACTAAGGAAAAAAAAGAAATGCCAGGCCACTGACAGACAAGGATCAAATTGGCTTTGATTTAGCGTCCACATGCGAAATGCGGTTACTTAAGGGGCAAATGTTATGAAATTTTTCGGTTATATTTCAATTTGAATAAGATATAAAAAGAGTAGAGAGAGAGAGAGAGAGAGTGAGATAAATGTTGTGGGGTGGAAGAGGCCATGCTCTGTGGTTGGCAACTTTCGCTTTTGACTTTCACCTTTCGTGGGGACCTGGAACAATGGGGGAAATGTACTTGTAAGTGTAAGAAGTGTAAGAAAATGCGTTGGAGCTAAACTCATTTCGCAATTTGCTGGCATGAAACGCTTTTAATGTGAAAACTTTACCAAACAATATTTGGGTGCAGGATAAGGTGCAGGCTGCCAGTTGCCAGTTGCCAGTTGCCCCAAAAGCAGATGCCACAAGCAGAGGCACAGGCACGTGGCATGGTCCTTCTGGTCTCCCTTTCTTGTACCATGATTAAGTTGCAAAAGTTGTGCCAACATTTTTGGCAAACAACGCACAGCCCCAAAGTTCAAGTTGTTCGGGGCAAATGCAATCAAATGTAAGTACAACAACTGCAACATCATGTAGAGTTACCAAAGTGTCAGAGAGAGATAGAGAAAGAGAGAGCGATAGAATGCGAGGGGTGTGGCGTCTTAGCAACATCTTGGTTTAGGGTCTGTAACAGAGCGCAAACAAAATATTGAATATGATTTGCAAACACATGTGCCGCCTGTTTGCTTCCGCTTCTGTTCTTGGCTCAATCTCAATCAATAACACGTTGACTGAATAGGGGGAAAAGGGTGCTATGTGTATAGACGGGGGTGACGAGACAGGGAGGTACAGTTACAGGCATGTTTTGGTTGTTAGGCATTACAACGACGTGACTTGATGTCTCCATCTTTCGTGACTGTCAAGGCGTAAATAGAAAATGAAAACGAAAACGAAAACGAGACTGACAATGAGATTGAGACTGAGAACAAGAGAAAGGAAAGCTAAATATCTCACTGTCTGTCTCCCTGTCTGTCTGTCCGTCTCTCCCTCTCTCTGTCTGTTCCCACTTCGGAAATCGAAAGCCAAGTCGAGCTCCTTAAATGGCATTCAGAGGCAACAACCGTGCCAGCTTCGCCTAAAAAGCAGGCTATGCAAATATGCTTGGTGTCGCCTTTTTACGCATTTTCACTTGGCACACAACATGTTACACTCACACATATGCACACACGCACACAGCAGCACACACACACACACACACACTCTTTTCTATTTACATAAAAATGCACTCGATCTGTTGGCAACTGGCAGCTTGTGCCCACATGTGTGTCAATATAAATATATGTATGTATTTACATTGGCATTCACACACACACACACACACACACACACACACACACACAGACACGCACACACTCACACAAATATCTCTATTCAAGCTCTGGCAATGCGATTTATTTGCGCACTCTGATGACAATGTCTTCACGTCTCTTACCCCCTGAGCTCCCCTCTCAGCTCAGCTCAGCTCAGCTCTTCAGTTGTCTTGCCTTGTCTTGTCGTGTCGCGTCGTGTCTTTTCTTGTCTTACATGCTAAGCAGCTAATCGGCTTTGGCTTTGACTTTCTTTACTTTTGTTTGATTCTAGCACAACTTTCCATCAATTTTGGTTTTATCTTAATGCACTCCATGGTAAATATGCCAAAAGCCAATACATAAGCACGAGTACTTACCTATTTCAATCTATATATTTATCAATACCCTTCTCTTACCCCCTTCTCATATATTCAATTATCAATTGTAGCTGGAAATTGTATTACATTTGCATTAACATTAGCTGTAGGGCATTTATAAGTAACTTCCCTGATTAAGTTAATTATACAGATACATATTTACCAATATTAATATTCAGCCTTCAGTTAACTAATTGACCCGCATTGCTGTTGGCCATTCAATGCTTTGGCTTAGACCAGCTGCTGTTAATCTTGGACTTTGTGTGCTATTGTCTCCCGGCAACGAATTTAAACCCTTTGGAAGTGCAACTACGGCAAGTGGAATTATTTACATTACGTTTATTTCTATATGCGAAATGCAGTGTGAGAAAACGCCTGTAGATAAGTTGTGGGGCCGGCAGGGGAGGGAAAAAGTATTAGCCTGTTTGTGCAATTATGCTTGCATGCGGTGTAATGCATGCCAGCACATCTAATCGGATAATAGACCGCAATTCAAATTAAAATTCAAATTATCCACTCATTTTTTTACTTACCATTCATATACATATATTATTTGTCAATAAAATAAAGTAATTGATGCAATAAAATTAAATTGAATTTAATTTACTTAAAAATAAACATTGAAGTATCTAAATATTGGAAATGGTATAATAAATGGTTTAGAAACCCATCAACGACTGCGGTTCGGCTGAAAATATATGTAAATGTGATCGCAAGCAGTGTCTGGAGCTGTAAGTGACTGGAAGCAGTGCTGAGTAAGTGGTAGCTATTGTTATGCAGTTCAGTCTAAAATGAACTGCTTCAGTGCATGCATTTCCATATAACTGAAACTGCTTGCAGTGCATGCATTTATATGTAACTGCAAGCAGTGTCATATCAAAACTAACTTTCGCATTTGTTATTCTAAATATGTATGAATAATTATATTCTTATCAACACATTTTGGTCTGTTTGAATTCAGAAAAATTAAAAGTTTGCCGCTTCTAATGAAAACAAAATGGAATATGTATATTGTATGCTGATTAGAGGAAAAATAACAATATGACGCGCTATCACATGGAGTGAAATTTAAATATGTTGAGTTGAAACAATGTTGCAATCAGTTAGTTGGCTTGTGGCAGACATGTTATCTCATTGCATGTCATTAGAGCATATGAGTGTGTGTGTGTGTGTGTGTTTGTGTGTGTGTTTGGCCTGTGTGTATCTCTCTCACTGCGAAGCCGAGGTGTCGTATACTCAATGCGCCTAATTGCTGGGTAGCTTGAAACTTTGACACAACTTTCATTTGTACATATTTAGCTGCAGGCTAGAAGGGGTTACAAAAGATGGGCGAGGGCCGGTGAGGAGTGAAGGGCCAGCACGACATCAATAATAAATGGCATTTGGCAAAAGTTGTAAACCTTTTTCGGCACTTATCTGTCACACGTCACACAGCGGCAACATCATTTGTCAAGAGTGCTGCGCCAGCTCCTGCTGCTTCTTTAACTATTGTTGGCGAAACGAGAAATAGAGATTCAGAACGGGAGAGAGGGAGAGAGAGAGAGCGGGAGAGTGAGAGAGAGCGAGTTAAGGTTGTGCCTCCGTTTGCCTTGTCAGGCTCAATTGTTAAAAATGACAACTAATTAATTTCTGTCTGCCGGAGCTGACCAATGTGCAAGCACTTGGATTTGCGATGGCTTCTGTTTGGCTTTGTGGTTCCAGCTGCCTTTCGAACAGGGTTTACACAACTTTAGGGCATGCTGATAACTTAGCAAAGTACAAAAACCTGAATAGAATCTAACGCCAATGCTGACGGGCAACAGAAGCGGGCTCGCGCCACAAATGACTTCATTAGGCAGCCCAGTTTATAGTCTCTCAGTATCCCTATCCTAACCACTCCAAATCCAACTCTTGGGTGTATTAGTTAAACATGCCCCGTTGCCGCAGCTATGCACAAAGCCAGGCCGCAACCACTTAGCGCAGATAAGCAGCTCAGTGGTGCATTGCAATGCAGCTTTGGATTAGGCTAAGACTGCGCATCGTGTGAGAAGCAGGAAGAGAAAGAAAGAGGGAGACAGCGTGGAAAGGATTGGCACACAAATGCCAACATTAACTGAAGTTGCCTGCTGGCAATTTTATTGTTTGACTCCGGCCTTAGCAGCGCTAATGATTTGCTCTTGACCAGATTCCCCCCAACTAATACTTGGGCCAACTTGTCCATGTGGTCAGCTTAATGACAATTTGCAGCTCGCAAAAACTTTTGTAACTGCATTTAGGTGCATTAAGCGGGCAGCCTCAAAACAAAACACATGTTCCGAACTGTTGAGTTCTGTTCTCAGTCCTTTTAAGCCCTCTCAGCCCACTGAGGCCTCGCTCAACTCACAGTTCTTTGCTATAATGCTGCAATTTGTTGCCCCACTGTGTTTATTACAGGCTGCGGCTCAGGCACAGCATGGCGGCATTTTGGCTTCAAAGCCAGCTCCCGCAAGCAGCTCCAACTGTTTCACTCGTTACTTATGCAACACACACTTACACACACACACACACACACACACACCTACATAGTTGCTAGTTGTGCTTCCCTCTCGCTTTGGCTACTCCCAAAAAGTTTTGGGGCAAGTTTTTTGGATGATGGCGACTCTGCAGTTGGTGACATTTTCGGCAGCCAAAAACTTTTGAACTTGGCGCCTAATGAAGGAAGCAGGCAGTCCAGTCCCAGTTGTTGTTGTTGGCAAATCCGGGTGTGACGGGGCTGCTGTGGCAAAGTGCTCGTTTGGCTTTGAGTAGAGTTCATTACGAATGCCGCCACGCTGCGCCGCGTGTTGACTTATGCATAATTACTGTTTTTCAGCTTCAACATCCGCCAGTTGAATAGACCAAAATGGAATAGAGGGTGACGAGGGATAGAGAGGCAGAGAGAAGGCTGGGTAATGTTGCCGCTAGAATGTGGGCGAGATGGGTTCATACTGTTTGGCGTCGTCGCAAGTTGACTGGCACAAGTTTTTGGCAGTAAAACGAGCGGGAGTCATATGTTCATTTGGTTCTGTGCATGATGCACTGACCCGTTTCAAATGCAACAAAAAAAATATATAAAAAGAAAAGAAAATTATTTTAAAAAAATAAAGAGAAAAGAAAATGTTAAGTGTAAAGCACTCGGTGCAGTCAACTGCGTGCTTTAGCCCGAGCAACTAACACATTTGTAGCACTCTTTTAAGCGTCAACTAAATGCAGCGGCAGCGATCGTATAATACCCTGTAAATGAAGGTTAAACAATCAGCTAAACTGCTGCTTGAATTATATATATTTATACAACTCATTGCAAGCAATTACTGCCTTGACTTTGAGCAACTTCTAATCAATATTTTACTTACCACATTTTAGCCTTGCGTGCTTAATTAGCTTGCCGGGTATCTCAGCTACTGCTTAAATTAAATATATTTATACAATTATTTATTGTCTTTGTTTCCTGCAAATTCGAAAATTAATTAATTTCAGATTCTATGGAATTGCCGCTTACAGGGTATCTAAAGCCTGAGGGCAGTCACAATTTAGATTGTTTTGAGGCACAACACAAGCCTTGACCGTTGGGTGGGGTGGCTCCTTGCTGACACTGGGAAAGCCAAGCGGATAAACAAGAGATTAAAATGTCATAAACAATGCTTTTTGAGCATCCTCTGCTAAGCAACTTAATGAAAGTTGCAGGTCAAACAGAGTGAGAACAGAGAAATGGCAAAAGAGAAGCGTAAAGTGTTGCGTCAAACTATTTTCAGAGTTAAAAGTTTTGCTGTGAAAAAAAACAATCAACTTGCCACACACATATCCCAAGCATCCCATATACATGGCACAATATATCGTTAACCCTTATGCAAGCAGCCCTAGCTGTAGTTACTATGCGGCATGTGGCATGTGGCAAGTCAATAAATTTTCATAAAACTTTTGATTTGTATTTATGAGTTTTTTGGGCGAGAATTCAATTAAGACGATACTAGTTGTTGTTGTTCTTATTGTTATTGTTGTTGTAGTAGTAGTAGTAGTAATAATAATTGTTGTTGTTGTTGTATGTTTGTAAAACAATTGAAAAACTTTATTTGGGCGCTGGTGTTTCGCATAGAGAGCGAACAGAGTGTTCAGTACATAAATGATAAATTATCATACAAGGGCATAAATTATAAATGTTCGCATACTGATAAACAATAAATGTAATAATAAAAAATAAAAACACTTAGCCTTAAGCAATTGCATCTACACACACACACACATACATGTATGCATATCTTGCACACGCATACATACAAAAAACAAAAACACTGTGCGTCTTTTTTAGTTTGTTTGAGTTTAACTTAAATGAAATACTGCCTCAAAATGTAGCAGAGACACAAAAGTTGCAGCTCAACAAAGTCGTTGCAAGCAAAACAACAACAAATCGTTTGACAATTTATCGGCCACAAAGGTAAGCGGTGGTGCAGCGAGGGGAGACACGTGTGTTTGTGTTAGGGATTTGATGCTGAACGTGTTCCTTTGCTCACCAGACTCAACCTTTGGGGGCGAAAATTGTTCACATATGTATTCCATATATGATCTATAAATTGTGAGCGCTAATTTCCTGATTTTTTGTTGTTTTTTTGTTTGTTTGTTATAGATATTGTTTAAGTATTATATCGATTACATATTATGTAGTTGAAGGTAGGAATGAATATTGAATATGCTCACACTTTTCAAATGCGGCACTAATTGATGCACAAAACATAAAACAGTGAATTAACGCAATGAAATTAGTTTGTTGCACTGTCGCAGTTGGCTGCTTACTCAGCACTGGCATTGATCGTGATGGTCTTGCCCTTGGGATCGTCAAAACGATCCATTGTCTTAATATCCATCATCCAGCAGAGGCCAAGGAAGACAATCACCAGCAGAATCACAATCACAAACAGACCCATCAGAATGCCGGGCGTGACAAAGCCAACGCAATCCCAGGAATCACCAAAGATAAAGTTATCTTTTGCCTTGGCACTGAACGGTGCCTGCAGCTGCAATGAGTTCCATGACAGCTTGTTGACGGTAGTCTGAACGGTTGGCGTATACCAGGTCGCGTTGCCGCAGGCATAAGAGAATGTGGTGGGTGCATTGACGCCAGGTGTACGGAATGTTTGACCATCGTAAGCCGCATTGCTTAGCGTATAGTAACCATCAACGCTGCTATAACTGATATCGAACGTGATGGATTTGCCGGCATCGCTGGTTGCAAGTGAGACACTGAACTTTGTGTTGGGTGTTGTCGAGTTGGTAATCGACATACCGGTAACCGAAAGAGGTTGAGTGTTGTACACAACATTCGTAAAGGTGATTTGAAATTGGTTGCCTGCGATGAATCTGTAGCCATTAATATCAGCTGCAGTCCAACGACGCACACGACGCTGTACAGTTGGTGCAGTCGCTGGCGCGGCCAAATACAGATAAGCCACATTGCAATCCAAGTTCTTGCTGATAGCGGCAATGGCGGTGTCTGTTGTACAAACAATATCAATTAACTCACTTTAATGTAAGAAAGGGGTTTTTAGTTGGCTTACCATGTGACTGCAAAGTGGAGGCGCGTGTATCGGCAGCATCCTCAAAAGAAACAAAGAGGGCAGAGCCTACATCGCACTTGACTGGATGCACCAGCTGACCATTGGCATCGATGCTGTTGTGTTCACGCTTTTGGGCCACAGCCCGCAGAGCCACGGAGGGATTCTCAACGCTGGTGTAATAGGTCTTTGGGCTAACATTTTGCAACTGAGCGTAGCACGACTTTGACTCGGCATTTGAGCACATGAAATCCTTGTTGCTCAGCTACAGACAAACACACTCATGTTAAGAACCATAACTGTGTTATAATCTAATAAGCACTGGTACTTACGCCATTTTCCTCGAAGGCCACAACCATGTGATCTTTCAGTAACGTCGCCAGCTGCTCTTCAAACTCGGCCTGTGGCACAGTGCGCAGGGATGGCTTCGAGGGGCTGTGAGATACATATTAGAGATTGTTGTGCAACTAGTTGTATAGTATTTATAACCCACCTGTTGGCGCCCCAAAGGAAAACGGGCGTTTGCTCGGCCAAGGCGACTCCAATGACGCACAACGCAATCAGCGATTTCCACAACATTTTGTTGCCTGGATCGCTTTGTGGACGCACTACATTAATCAAATTAAAACGAAATAAAAACAAAATCAATAATCAAACATAATTACACAAGAACTGAATTAAACGAACCAAAAATTAACAAAAACTACAAATGAAAAATATGAAAAAGTTTTCGATTTGCACGGCCCGACGTCGATTTGCGCTGTCAGAGTGAAAAAGTTTTCATATGACAGGTCATGTGATGGTGGACCAGCTGACCGATAGCGAGTGCGATAAGTCGATGCTGCATTCGATAACTATGCCAGTCAGAGGGAATGAGTTATCGTCTTGTATACGACAATTACCCAACACTAGGAGGTAACACTTATTTAAATTATATTCCATTTTGAATAGCACCCGCACTAAGGGCATAAATACAAAAAATCGGTAGAGTTTCATTATCGTGGCTGGACAAGGGAAATATAGAATGATTGAACCATCAGTTGTTATACATTTAATACAATTCATAGTGTTTATGCGCTCCGAGCAGTGGAAATTACAATTCTTCAGCTATCACGTTTCTTGGATCAAATAAAAGGTATTCTCCACGTAGAGCGATATTAAAATGGAGTAGAAATAGAGAAAGTATTTCTTGTTGCCGAGAAAAGTAAATTACAAGTTAACCAATCATTTAAAGTTGATAGGCTGAAGCGATTTTGTAGTACCGATAAATTTATTCAATATGGAATCGAAAGTATATATCGATAGTTGCATTCTGCAACTTATCATTATTCCGCCGTCCACTACAATTATATATCGAACGACCTAAAAACAAGGGTTTTCTTCTGCTTGTTGATAAAACCGAAATACGCTATTTTATTGTGCACGATAAGTGTGGAAATGTAGAACTTAACAAAGATTAATAATGCGTCTGCGACGCCGCTGGCACCGGCGGATGCGGCGTACACTTGAGAAAATATATCGCCTAAAGATGCAGTCGCGACGTAAGCTTGTGTTCTTAGCGGTGTTTGGCTGCCTTTGTGTGATATTCTGGATGGCTGGTCATCAATTACTGGCGGCGACTGAGAGCCAGGATAGCCACAAGTACAGAGATAAAGGATGTGCACCCATTGATGCCGTCTACACGTGGGTAAATGGAACGGATCCCGATTTCATAAAGACTATCAGACGCTATGATCCCAGCTATGATCCATCTCGTTTCGATGATAAGAATGAGCTGAAATACTCGCTACGTTCGCTGGAGAAGCACGCTAGCTGGATTCGTCATGTGTATATCGTTACGAATGGACAAATACCCAGCTGGTTGGATCTCAACTACGAGCGAGTGACGGTGGTGCCGCACGAGATATTGGCACCAGATCCCAAACAGCTGCCGACATTTTCCAGCGCAGCTATTGAAACATTTCTTCATCGTATACCAAAGTTATCCAAACGTTTTTTATATTTAAATGATGACATCTTTTTGGGTGCTCCATTATATCCAGAAGATCTTTATACGGAGGCAGAGGGTGTGCGTATCTATCAGGCGTGGATGGTGCCCGACTGTGCCCTGGACTGTCCGTGGACATACATAGGCGACGGTGCCTGTGATCGCCACTGCAACATTGATGCCTGTCAGTTTGATGGCGGCGATTGCAACGAAAGTGAAACTGCAAATGCTGGAGAAGTGCATGATGAACTGCATGATGTGGCAGCCACGTCAGTGCCTGTGGGGCATACAAGCCTGCACAAATTCCCCAATATGGGTCTGCAGAAGTTGTTCAAGCGTAGCTCCAGCAACTTTAAGGAGCTGATGCGCCATAAAAATGTATCCACGCTAGTGGAACTACGGCGAATTGTGGAGCGCTTCAACAAGGACAAACTAAAGTCGCTAAGTCCAGAGGTGGATGCCAGCAGCATTGGCAGCAGCACTACATCGACGAACTTGCTGCACAAGGAAGACTTTAAATCCTCTACAGACATTTACTCCCATTCACTGATAGCTACCAATATGCTGCTAAATCGCGTCTATGGCTTCAAGGCGCGTCATGTGTTGGCGCACGTGGGTTTCCTGATAGAACGGGATGTTGTGGACGCAATGCAGCAGCGCTTCCAACAGCATGTGGATGAGACGGCACATCAGCGATTTCGTGCATCAACCGATTTACAATATGCCTTCGCTTATTATTCCTTTCTGATGAGCGAGACGCAAACTTTGGGCGTGGATCAGATCTTTGATGAATTCGATACGGACGGCTCTGGCACTTGGTCGGATCGTGAGGTTCGCACATTTCTAACTCGTATATATCCACCGCCTTTGGACTGGTCTGCCATGCGCTTCTTCGAGGAGGTGGTACAAAACTGTTCCATCAGCTTGGGAGTCGATGCCAATGCAAATAAAATTGTGCACTCGACGCTGGTCTACGAACGCTACGAGGACTCCAATTTAGTAAGCATATATCTCACAATTTCCTTTGTTCTCCATGCTTATTTTACACTGGTCCATAGCCGACAATCACTCGGGAACTTGTCTGCCGTTGTCCGCTGCTTGCTGAGGCTCTCAGCTCCAACTTTGGCGTGCGTTCCAAGTATCGTTACCATGTGAGCCCAAAGCGAGCATCCCACAGCAACTTTATGATGCTCACATCGAATCTAACGGAAGTGGTTGAAGCGCTCGATCGCATGCGACGTAATCCAAGAAAATTCAACTGCATCAACGATAATTTGGATGCCAAGCGTAGCGAAGATAATGAGCTGGTGCGTCATCTTCTCGAGGATTTCTATTTGTCATTCTTTCCACGTCGCAGCAAATTTGAATTGCCACCACAATTTCGCAATCGTTATATGTCCTGGAATGACTATCAACGTTGGCGTCGTCGCAAACGCGCTGTCCTTGTTGTGGGCTACGGAGTAAGCCTCCTGCTAATCATCTTCCTGGTCGGTTTACTGTGCCAACACAAGGCGAAGATTGTGCGACGCTGTGTGCAGCGTCTGTAGAGCCATGCAATCCATTTGGTTGTCTGATAATCAGATAGATATAATTTCAATGTTGTGATAAGTTGTAACCTTTGAGATATTCGCCAATTCAGCGCACTGCATTGTAGCTATATTTTAGATGGAAACTAGTTTTAATATATACCTAGACTACGTACTTATAATGTACTTTCTATTTAAGCGCTATATTGAGGCTGATGTTAAGTGAGACATGAGAAGCATTTCCCATGCGAGAGAGGCTCCAAATAATAAATATCATAATGGAATTTTAAACAGAACTTAGCGAACATTTACTCTATATATATTTATAAATGCTTTTTAATGTAGACAATGCTGCAGGGAAAGCAGCGTTGCCTTAGTTTATTGGTACCAAAAGTGTACGAAAATCGTATTTACATAGCAGTTGTAAATATACTATAATTAATCTATGTGCTAGTATATATATATATATTTCGGCACTTAAAACGAGGAGACTCTGATACACGCACAACGTTATAAAATATATATATATATATATATAAATCTGTTAACTGGTATAGCCCAAATGATGGCTAACAATTCAAGCATATAATAAATATGGTAAGGATTTGGGCTTCTCAATTCAGATATTCAGTTAACTAAATAGGTCGGTGATATGATCTCACATATGCTAATAGTTATAGTTACATATATGTATAATTGATGGTCTAAAGTAAAAATAGCTAATGCGGTTAACATACATGTAGTGTTACAATGCACTATTTACATATGAAAATATCAAATTCAAATCCTTTGCAACTAAAATCAAATTGCCTGCTGCTATTCAATGCGTATGCGATTCACAGAGCGACGCAACGTGCTACACTCTTTGATCACCAGACGCATCAATAGCAACATCGCAATGATGTCCGCCACGATGAGCATGTAGAAGACATTCTGCCAGCTGTGGCTGGAGATTAGGCCAGCAAGTAGTGGACCAACAGCAGCACCTATAGAGCCCGTGCCATCGATGATGGCAGTGACTGTTGCCAGAGCATTTGAGTTACCCTCCAACGAGCTGTGCTGACCCAGTTCGGCGCTCACCGAGGTCGTTATTAATGCGTATGGGCCGTTCACAAAGATGCCAACAATGATGAGCAGCAACACGCTAATTGTCACCGACAATGCGCCGTATTGTTGATACATTAACAACTGTAAAAGCATTCGAATACAGATTAAATATTTGTAAGGTTAGCAATAGCCGACAAGACTCACAATTGGCGAGGCAAAGAACAACATGACTGTGCAAACAGTGGCAGACATGCCGGTTAAATCAGATACATATCCCGCAGCAATTGCACCCAAAATGCCACCCACATCGAAAAGTGTCGAGAGATCAGCAGAGAGTTGTGGACCCAAAGTGCCTGCAAGTAATCAAAGTTTATTGTATTGACAAGCCAGCGATCGATATGTGAATATAACTCACTGGAAGACTGTATGTAGAGCGGAAGCCAGTACATGAAGGTGTAGCTGACCAGTTTGGTGAAGAACAGGCACAGGGAGAACTCCATCACGCCGGGAATGTAGAGCGCATCAACCAAACCAATGGGACGTCCTGCCGCTGGGTGCTCCCTAACGGCCTGTGGACGCGCCAAGATGGGTGTGCGTTCAGTAGGGGCAGGACGGTAGCTGATTTGATCCTGCAGATACGAATAGATTAATGATTATACTGTATCCACTCGATTATAAGGTTAACATTTAAAGTAAAGGAACAGCTGAAGAAGCGCAACAAAGACAAAAGCGTACAACACACGAGAAAGGCAAACGATGATGCATGCACTTACGGTTTGTTGATCGGCATAACCGGACTGGGTATAAAACTGCGCAAACATAGGCAAATTTTGATGAGTGTGTATGTGTGTGTGTGTTTGTGTGTGTGTGTAAGTGTATATATATGTATATAATTAGGAATATTGAGCAATGCAAATTAAAGCGTTGTTTACCACGGATCAGTTGATCGCATACTTACAGCTTCGGAGCGGCGTGCCTGCTCCTCATCATCATCATTATCCGCATCCGATTCATTGGAAATGCGACGTTCCTGCGCGGCAGGCTGTGGATAGCAGCCAACAATCTCTGGCTGATCGACAAGGAAGAGGAAAAGCAGAAAGCCAACAGCACCAATTATAATGCCAGGCACCACAAATGACAGCGCCCAATCGCTCTCCACATAATGCGCTGCTATTAGTGTGCCCAGTATGTTACCAATGGACGTGTGACTATTCCAAATGCCAAAGATGAGTCCACGTTTCTTCTTGCCAAACCAGCGACCCACCAGCGTCACAACGCCTGGCCAGCCTGTGGTTTGGAAAATGCCCGCAAATATTTGCACAATTATAAAGTAGGACAGGCTGTGTATATTGGAAGTGCGCGCCAGGCCAAATAAGTATGTAAATACGCCAGTCATAATCATGCCCATGGACAGAAAATAGCGCAACGAAACACGCTCGGCGATAAAGCCGGATGCGAACATGGCGATTGCATAGGAGAAGAGAAAAGCCGAGTCCAGCATGCCAAAGAGAGTTTTCGAATCGGGTCCATCTGCGTAAAGATATCATCAGTAAAGAGGAACGTCACAAATAGTTAGCGATTAACTTACCAAAGGGCGCGTAGCCGCAACTGCCCGCATCATGCAATTGCGCATTTGAACAATTGCCATGGAGCACCGACTTGACCACAGAGATTGGCTTGCGGGACATGTGATAGCAAGCGTAGGCAAGGAATGTGAGCAGAAATATGGACATTTTGTAGCTGAAATGCAATGATTTGTAATGTTAATTTGCTATATTCATAATAGACTACACTTACCATAGCTCCTTTCGGGCATGAAAACGAGGACATTGTCGCGAAAAACTCTGGAGCACCCTTATGCCAATGGGTATATCGTTGTAGTTGTTACTCATTTTGCGCGTTCTTGACGCTGTTGGTCTCATCTACTGGCGTCGGTTGTAGTCTAATCGCAGCTATACACGTCCAGTGGGCAGGTCGTGTAGCTACTTTATGAGCGTATGCCTGTGGAAAAGAGCACGAACCATAAGATAGCGCAGGTAAATGAAGCGCGTACATCAACAGGTAGCGATGACTGTTACGCTGACGCGACCAAAACGCAAAGCAAAGAAGACACTTTGACGCAGCGGCCCCTTGTGCGGTTTCAAGTGAAGGCTAGCGACTAGTTTCCTACAAAGTTGTGATTTGAAAATTATTTGCCCTTATCTCGCTGTGTTTTCGCATACACAAGCAATAATTTTTCCCGCAACAGCACATATTCACACACACACACACACCCACACACGCACACACTTTCATACACACATGCATATCTTGATATCTACAAACAAACATATGTTGTCAATCAAGCCCGCAGCAAACTAACTACTTAAATATCTGATTCACCGCCGGCAGCAATATACGCTTCATATGCGTGTAACGACAATTGAACTTTGTTGTGCTGGCAATATATGAAATTTGAAACTGCAACGTAGTTTATTTGTTTAGACGTTTTTTTTTCATTTATTAACTCCTTTGTTGGAATGACGTTAGGAGCTGCTTCTTTCTGGTATAGCATTTATGCAAAGAGCAATTGTCAGCCCTCTTTTTGTACGTTTAGCGCAACGCTTGCAAATCAACATTTCAAATCTATTTATTTTTTAATTTATTAACCGTACCGTTAAATGAACATTAAACAAATAAACAATAAAGCGTAGCACATCTAAACACTTGACTATTGTGACTGCTGTTAAGCTCAATATGGCACTGTTAGTATCAGTCGTGCTCAGCTGTTAACATATGTGTACTCTAACAGAAACAGGTGTAATACGGTGCGAATATGCCAGATAGGAAAAATAACATTTTAAAAGTGTGTTAATGCACTAGCTATTTTCCTCATGTCAAATGTATTGTTGTTTTATTGATGGGGTACTTTGTAATGTAGCATAATAGGTTTTAAAGTGGTTTCAGATTTGACGCTTGTTTGCAAAGTGCTCCTCACGCACGAACTGTTAACCCGAGATGAGCTGCTGTTAATGATTTTTAATCGACTATCGGTTATAGCGGCTTTTTAGGGTGCCGTATATTGGTAATATCTCCCGCCAATGTTTAAATTCAAATTCCGGTTATATGCAGTCACCATTGACCAGACTCTTATTTATTTTGACGGCTAGATTCAAGTAGTTCCCACTATCTACTGAGATCATGCGCTAATTACGAGACGGACACGCGACCGGATGAACAAACAAAGTAATAACTATTAGTCAGCTATGTTTGGCTGTGACAATAATTAAAATCAGAAAACTACAATGCAGTTCACATGACATGGCATCCCTCGCTTCGGCAACAGTCTCGCGCGAAGCGGAAAATGCTCTGATTTCTGACTGTACTCAACAATTGCGAGATGCTAATTTTCTAGAAGAATTGCATATTGTATTTCATGTGAAAAACAATGTGAACAATTAGAACAATATTAGGTGCTAATTAACGCAAGCTGCAAAACAATTTCTCAATTGTATAAAAGCAATACTTAGGCTCACTAAAAGGCACACTTCTAACAACGCAGTCAACCAGTTAACAGATATTTCAAAGAAGATTTCAACAGTATGCAGTACTACAAAGTAAGTAAGCACTGCTAATGGAAGTGGCTTAGGCTCTAATATATATTTACCGTACTTTAAATAGCAAATTTATGTGCTAATCACGTGCTTTGTTGCCCTGGAAATTGTGAGTTCCTATCCCCAAGAACGCTTTAGTTCAACTGGACAGACGAGCTTACAGAGCCAAAGACTGAGCCCCGTGGCTGAAGCAGATACCCAGTTGCCCTTATCGGAGGAAGCATTAAATAATCTACACAAATTCGAGCGCACATTAAATAGATTGCGTCGAGCACTGGGTGAGCTGGAGTATGAGGAGGCAGCTGATGATATGGAACTGGCTGAGATAAACGTATTTCGTCCACTCTTCCGGTATCGCGCTGAGATCTCTAGACAAGTGAAGAATCCACAGCAATTTGGCTGAAGACCAGCTCTAACAACCCGGAGTGGTTTTAGTTTAGATTCATCTCATCTGCATAAAAAGTTCACCACATTTTCCCTACGTTTTATACCAAAAGTTTAACTTATAGAAACAATTAAGTAATAAATGAAAGTTGATTATTTAACATTTATTATAGTATTATACATAGAACAGATGCATTTTGAAAATAACCACAAGTGATTAAGCTTATATACACACACAAATATAAAGATTTCTAATTGGTTTTTAGTTAAATATAGTACATACATATATTAGTGTTGTGCTCTATCCACATTCACATAACTTGCGTCTGCCTCTCTGTGGATGACACTCAAATTCCTTACATTGCAATGGCTTTCAATATTGGACTATATAGTAAACATATATAATTATATACATATTCAAAATCGGAAGACACTAAGAATTTAACACACAGAGAACTCAACAGAATCAAAAACGATATTTCTAACTAATTAAATTGTTTTGATTAAATCTTAAATCGCAAACCCTGTAAGACTGGTCTTAGAAATAACAGAATTTCCAACATTGGAGAAAAGTTCTCTACACTCTACGCTCTACACTCTACGCTCTACACATACATTTACATAAATCTTATAAAAACTCGTTATTGTTTAGCATAGTTTACGGAGTAACTTGAATATGTTGTAAATAGTTAATCTCTGTTAGACTGTTTATGGGTTTATGGGAAAATATGTATTTATTTTCATTTTATGTTTGCTTAAAGCTTAGAAAAGTTGCTTTTCATTTAAGTAGATTTACGTAGTATTTAGTTTTTAGTTCTTAGTATTTGGTTTTGTTTTGTTGTTTTGTTGTTTAAAGTTTAGGTTTTTGTTGCATTTGCTTGGTTCCATAAAGTTGCTTGCTTCCTTAACTTGTTTTTTTACATTAAATTTGATTTAATTTTTGATTATCAGGCTTTAGATACATTTAGATTAAGCACATAGACAGACATCTTCAATGTGAGTGTGTGTGTGTGTGTGTTATCGGTAATCGAAATATCGAAACCTGTTTACATTTCATGTTATGTTTACTGTTTCTCTTGGTTCTTTTTCTTCTTGGGTTACTACTGTTCATAAATATACACATACTACTTTGATTATACAATTAAAACTACAGTTACAATACATATATATAATTAAAATTAATATAAGAATATATATATGTAGATTTTGTTTGGTGTTTTATCTTTATTCTTTATGTGTTGAAACTCATCTCAGTTGCCTTAAAGCACCTGCAGATTCTCGCAGTGCTTAAACTTGGAATCCTCCTTGCCCAGTATCCAGGTGAGCATTTGCCGTGCCTTCATGCTGGCCAACATTACGCTACGGCTTTTATACCAATGCGCCGGGGAGCTGCCGTCCCTGTGACCCTGAAATCGATTGCATAATTCATATTAAGCTAACATGTAGTCGCTTGAAGTCGAGCAGGATGTTATTCTTTATGAGCATTCTTGGGCGTTTAGATGGTTTCCTGGGGTGAGGTGGGTGTGTGGTATTAAACGTATAAACGATGAGAGAAAATGGTCAAGAAATAACAAACATGCAAACAGAACACATAACAAACAATAACATTAACAAACAGAGGTAAGACACTTGACATGTTTCCGTTTTGGCAGCCTTACAAAATTGGAATATGCAATTCTGGCAAACAGATCAAAGGCATCTGGACTTTGGCAGCTTATAAGTAACTGGGCCAACAACAGGGAATAGGGAATTGGCAAACACTTAACAAACGATTGGATGTTGTTTACTTTATGCATGCAAAGTGGCCACAACTGGGTTAGCTAAGGGTTCAGAGGTCAGTGGTCAGTGGTCAGTGGTCAGAGGTCAAACGGAAGGGAATAATAAAGAGATCTTTCTATTGTTGTGGACTGTTTTACTTACCGCATCGTCGGCCTTAAGATCAGTCAGTGTCAGACATTTATCAGTTTCTACAGTCTCTACGTTCTTGTCTTTGCTATCTTTAAATTTATTTTTGTCTTTTGATTTTTTTGGATTCAGCTGCGAAAGCGATTCAGCGATTCATCGATATCATTACATACAATTACAAATACATTGATTATGAAACAGAAAAAAAAGAAACAAAAGAACGATGAGAAGCGTGATAAGAGAGAGAGAGAGAGAGATAGAGATGGCATTGATATCTTAGATGTTGATAGTAGATGAAGATGTGACAACCAACAGCAATTAACTGGACGTCTAGTCTAGGTACTATCAATTAATCCAATTTGAATTAAACTTAAAACTAATCACTCAAACACACCTGCAATAGATTCTGATCCTTTTTGAGCCTTATTTGGGTTAAAGTGCCAGCGAGCAGTTCATCACAGTTATGGTTAATGCCCACAGATACCTCTATGAACTTGGCCCCAAACGTGCAGGCCACACATTTCCCATCTAAAACAAAACAAAACAAAAAAAAGTAAAAGAGAAAATTGTTCATTGTTCATTCAGTCAATGGTCAACAAATGTTACAAATGTTGCAGATTAATGGCTTAAAGTCATGCAATCGATTGCAGCTTACCCTGCGCTGAGACGGCGCGTGATCTGGCCAAATCAATTTTGTTGGCCACCAAAATGATGGGTCGATGGCGCATCAGATCCATATCCTGCAGACGCGATAGTATTTGTTTGGCCCGCGTAAAGGACTCCTTGTCAATGCAGGAGTAAACCACCAGAAATGCATCCGCCTGCTCCAGTTCATCCTGTGCAACGAGTTCAACAACAAATTAAGCAAAGCGTTTCATTTAAGCCGATAATTAAAAGTTTTAACAGCTCCCACTTCAACTGCAGTGCCAGTTGATGTTGCTGTTGCTGTTGCTCTTGCTGTTGCCGTTGCCCATAAAGTGTGCCACGCTGGCGTGTCCTGCTGCAATTCAAGCAACGCCTTTGTGCTCTCCTTCTTTTGTTTATGCTCATAAAAATTAAAATTATGGCCACTTTGCCACCTAACGACCAACAAAGTTGTTCAGACCCAGTTCAAAGTTGAGTTTCAGTTCGTGCCTGCATTTCTAACTGCAGCTGCATCTACAACTACAACTACAACTGTAACTGTATCTGCATCTATAACAGTATCTGCATCTGCAACTGCAACTGCAGCTGTATCTGTATCTGTAACTTTATATGTATCTGTATCCGTATTTGCAGCTGTTACTCTATTTACTTCCTGTATTCAGCATCCGTTTCATGCTGAGCATGTCAAAACTTTTTGCACGGCAAACTATTAATATTGCAATAAAGGAGCATAGCTTCTGTTTAATAGGTGCCTAAATTAACTGTCCCTCTGCATATTTCATAACTTTCACAAGCAGCAGCTTTAAGTGCTCAACTCAAACTGCAGCTACTTCAACTGATTGCGAAGTTTGTGCTCTAGATTCTAGATTCTACAGCCTAGAGTTGTATATTCACTGGGAATGTGTGGAGTTAGAATTTCAGAGTGGAACTCTTTGAAGTACAGTTTTCGAACTTATTTTGTAGTGCAAGTAAAGTATAAAATAAAAGAAAGGGCAACTGAAATGGCAGAATTGGAACAGAGGAACGGTGGAATGAAACACAATTTCCTTAAAGTGCAATTAATTAAATCAAAGTACTATGAAAATAATCCATTTGCCAGTACTTTAACATATTAGAGTTAGTAAATTGTAATTGCATAGTTGCATAATAATATCGATAATTTATCGAACGTAAGGAACATATTTAGAATTGGTGTAGTCAAATAACTCTATTAACTTGCACCTTAATGGTAAATGTATAGCTGTCATTCAACGGCGCAGCTTTAAAAAATACTACAATCGATAACTTATCGAATGCAATTCACTACCTTACTGTCATCGTATAATGAGTCAAAAGGACTTTGAAAACCGCGTATATAATGTATATATAATGTATATATACCATTTGTAAACGCTGCTAAAATGACTACAGCAATCGATAACTTATCGAATGCTACCAAGTATGTTACGGTCGCTGGCATTTATTGTGAATTATGTTAAAACTCCATGAGAAAGCTATACAATAATGATTCAAAGATTGCTACCATTCATAAGCCCAGTTTAAACGATTGTAATAATCGATAACTTATCGACAACAACAGAGTTGCCAACGTGTCACGCATATGTCGTCATACCTAAATTCGGTAACCGTTTTACATCAAACAAAATTTAACAACTTGCATATTCGACGCCCAGACAGGCGTTGCCAGTTGCCATTGGGCGTGGCGGAAATGACGCGGCAATTTGCAGCTTTTTTTTATAAATTTCTTTACAGTTACTTTTGCGGCTAGAAAGGCAGCCATAAAATAACGCCAGGCACATCCGGCATTTTGGCAGCAATTTACGATTGCAGAATGCACACAACACACAAGTGTGTGCATATGCCAAATAGGAGTGTGCGTGTGTGTGTGTGTGTGTGTGTGGGTGTGCGAGTGTGTGCCAAGGTGTTTATGATTGACGGCCATGCTTGTGTGCATTTTGTCATAAGTTGAGACAACAATTTTGCCTTTTGCTTTTGTTTATTATTTGTTCTTTCAACTTTCAACTTTCAGCATGAACGCGATGCTTTAATACGCTTTGCTTTCTTTGTCCAGAGTGTATAAATTGTGGCGATTTCCTTTTGTTTGTCAACGCAGTTGCCCTTCCTTCCACTCCCTCTTGCCACTTCCCACTGCCATCTGTCGGACTCTGTCTGCTTTGGCCCACAATCGTCGCCTTAATCATCGCCATTATTGTTTGCGCCAACGGCGCGTCGTTCAGCTAACCCGCTACCCGTGTCCCTCTGCTCTATTCTCTATCCCTCTCAAATATATATATACGCCTCAGGATCCATATTCTCATGCCCCCAATCCCATACGCCGCCGTTGGGCTTCTTGCTGGTCATTTGGCATTTGGCCAGCAATTTGGCATTTCGATTGCATGTTTATCGCTGTTCTGCTTGTTTGTTGTTGTTGTTGTTGTTATTGTTGTTATTGTAGCTATTGCAAAAATTGCTCAGTATTTGTTATTCTGAATATTTCCCATACCCGTTACCTCACACCAACCGGGTTTCTGCCTGCAACAGAAGCTTTTCCATGTGTGTTTCCAACTCAAATCAGTCACGTCACTTCTGCATTATCTCTTGTGCCATTGGCAGTTTTGTGTCCTCCATGGTCACTTCAATTGAAGGTCATGGCAATTGTTAGATCTATCTCTCTTTATTTCTTTTAACCCATTTCTTTTTATCTTCTTTCTGATGCCCTTCTTTTCTTTTTCTGCATTCATATTCCTCAGTATTGTCTGTTGTTTTTAGCTGACTTCTGTCCTTCATTGTCAATTGAATTGCAGTCTAATCTTTTCCTTTAGTCAACTATGACTTTAATACGAAAACATCTCTTTCTCTCTCTGTGTCTCTTTCTCTCTCTATCCCGCTCTCCCTCTCTTGCTCTCGCTTTAAGCAGATCTTTCATTCAAGCTGACGTTTGCAGTCTGAACTCTAACAACAGTCAGTTTCTCATTTAATAACATAACTATGTGTGAGTTTGCCATTTCTTTCTCTTATTCTCTCTTTACAACTGAATAGTTTATGTTCTCCATGGTCACTTAAGTATATTATGAATATATATATGTATATATATATATATTAATCTGCTGCTTAACTTGGTGTAAGTATAGTTATAGTCAGTAACTGATCTATCTTCATCGCATGCTCAACTTCAGTTGCCTTAAACATGTTCTGCCCTTTTGGCCATATACGAAGTTGTAAATGCCCTCGTAATTATTGTGTATGCAGACTGCGTGGCAAGGTGCAAGCTGCAAGTTGTTTCATGCCTGCAAGTTGTGGTTTGGTCAGCACTCTAAGCTTTATGCCACTTTGCAACTTGCTGTTTTTATACACAGTGTCCATTATTATGTGTAATATTCGTGGTCAAATTGCTGTTGTTGTTATTGTTGTTGCTGCACTTCATTTTGAGAATTATTTGAAAATGTTATTCAATTTAAAACAACATTTTGTGGCTTAATTAGTGGCATAAAGTTTGTAGCTGTGTGGGGCAGTTACAGCAACTTGTGCTCAGTTTTGCATTTGTAATAAATTCATTTTGTGGCCAAGACAAATTGGCAAATGGCCGTTTGGGTTGCCAAGTTCAAACCGTTGGCCAGCTGCAAATCTCATCAGCTGTGACAAACTCATTTGTCTTGCTCGAGCTACGAGTGGGAGCAACTTGACGGTGGCAGGGGTAGTGAGATTGTGTAAGAGGGAGGGAGAGAGAGAGAGAGAGGGGGATGTAATAGAAGCAGTTGTGGACAGTGGCAACGTTAATAGTGAAATATTTAACAACAATTACAACAAAACAAACAGACAGACAAACTGAACTTTGGGCACACGCGTCGTATACGCAATGCCAATAAGTTAATGCCACAACCGTGGTGTGTATGTGTGTGTGTGTGTGTGTGTGTGTGTGTGTGTGTGTGTGTGTGTTCTTGACAAATGCATCATTTAGGTTTTGTCATTAGGACTTACCTTGCTGTCCGTGTTGCCCGTAAGAAACTTCAGCTCCGATTCGATGCCATTCAAGATAATCGAGATGTTCTGTTCACCTTCATCGCATTCTGCGTGGGCAAAAGGACGAGGGATTAGTTATTGAGCAGGGATTAGCTTAGTGCTTCAAGTTTTACCTGGTCCATCGTAGGCATTGATGCAATCGGATGTGCGAAACTGTGAGACAAGCGCCTGTTTGCCAACGCCCGCTGAGCCGAGCATCTCCACGCGATAGAATTCCACGGGCTGATGATGCTCCTGGCCAGGTGGCTCACCGAAGCCATTGCTGTGGCTGCCACCACCATTGTAGGCATTGCCCAGTGCCAGGCTGCTGCCACCGCCACCGCCACCGCCTCCACCACCACCACCACCATTGAGACCTGCCATCGCGTTGCGCGTATGCATTGGACTGACGGGTGCCAGGCTGTTGCTGCGAGAGCGACGTCTTCGGAAGGAGTCGCCACGGTTGATGATGCCTGTGTGGCAAGCAGGACACAACAACAACAAAAAAATGAAAAGAAAAGAAAAGAATATAAAAGGAAAGCCATGAGTTGCTGCATATTTCAAAAAACTGCTAAACGCATCGCTAACGTTTCCTTTTCATATGTATGTTGCATGTGGCGTGTGCCACATGTGGCATAGAATTACAGCATTACAGTTGGCTGTCACAAGCAGCTGGCAGACTGCAGTAACTTTTTATGCAATCTACATGCTTGCAACGCGCTTCGTGCCACATGTTGCCAGTGCCACTTAATGATGTTGTTGCTGCTGTCAGTTTTGTAATTGAATGAACAGCTTATAAATTTTAAAAATTCATTAGCTGAAAGCGCTTTGCACTTGTTCAACGTATTTAAATGAAAACTTGTATAATAAATTAAATCGTAATAAATCTTGAAATGATTTTCAAGATGATTTAATGCATTGAAAAATTAGCTTAACCCCAAGCAAACTCAAGCAGGAAATATCCCAATATTGTGTGTGAGTCATGTGAATGCATTCAATGGGGCATTCAAACGAATAAAAGGTGCAAATGTGAATAGCCAATTGAGGCAGACAGTCTAGTGTCATACTTAATGCCCCAATGGGCAGCAATGGGTTAAGTCGAATGTGCAACAAATTTGTGCATTTGTCTTGCCGCGTGAGACAGTTGCAGTGTTGCCGTTGTGTTGCCTGTGTGTTTATGCGATTATTTTGTGTACATTTAAATGTCATAAATAGATTTATGGCCTGCTTTATTGCAGCTCGCATTATTTCTGAGATTTCTGAATTTATTTGCGTTTTTCTTCTCAGTTCCTTCATTTCCCCGAGTCGTTTTCCGCCGCCGTCGGCCGTCGGCCGTCGGCCGTCGGCCGTCGGCCGTCGGTCATTAATTGTGCAAATTGAATTAATTGCCAAAATGTCTATAAACATTTACATTTCATTTCATGTGTTGGCCAATAGTTTTCCAATTTGCATTGCCACTGCATAGTGGTGAAAGCGGAGGGGGAGTGCGGCGTTGTGGGCGGTAAAGCCATAAAAACGCCGTGCTGCTTGGCAAATATATATGAAAATAAATCCAACATTTTCCAATTTGGCAATAATTCCATTTTGAATTTTCCTAGGTGAAAACGGCTTGCAATAAAATTTCTAACAATTGTTTTCCCCTTTAGCTTCTTCACCTTCCCTGCATCACTTTGTTTGCTTTGTTACAATAAATATTTGTACAACTGCTGAATGTTTAATTTTAGACGCTTTGGCTGCAGGAAATAATCAAGTATTGAGGCATCAAATGGTCCAAGTTTATGACCATTTTATGCTTCGAACCTGGCTAAATGAACTTGGCAATGTAATCAAATTTGTAGAATTCTGCTTAGCTAATAACTTTAAAGTAAACAAGTGCTGCGAAAGCATTTTAAGCCTCAAATGTAATCCAATTTATTTAGAATTATTATTTTATTGTTTCTTTTTGTGGATTTTTGGGTCAATGGTCATTTTTTTCTATTATTTATATTTGTAATATAAATGGAGTTTAATTTACTCTTTTGATTTATATCGTATTTTATATTTATATATTTATAGTAAATATATATTTTTATTGACCAAATGACTTAATGTAACGCTCTATTAATTTTGTATATTTTTGTGGAATAGTTTTATATATTTAATATAATATTTGTATGGAATATTTTTATATATTTATTATTATATTTTATATTCTATTTCAGAGAGTTATTTTTACTTGTAAATTTAATAATAATTATAAGTATACAGAGCGCTGTCATTGAATCATCAAATCTATAAAAATATATGATTTTCCTTAGCTGAATTGTGTAATATATATCAATTATATATAGAGTATATTTATAGTTACTTAAAGTATATATTAAAAATTACTTAAGCACTATTAATACGATTTATAGCTCTAACTAAGCTACTTCGTTACTTCAATTTATTTTTCTTTTAATTTCCTATTCCCAATTTTATTAATGGCTTTTTGCAATCTCAATCAATGCTAAAAAATGTATAATTTATTTATTTTTCTTCTGCTTTTATAACCACTTTGATGTTCTTTGAATTCTATTTTTTTGTTGATTTGTTTTGTTTAATTTTTTATTAATGCATAACTGTTTATGAAAAATAAATTTCATCTTTTATTTGTCGATTGATTTAAGGTTCGACAAGTGTTGCACGAGATTTTGCACATGTTAGCAACGCCTCGCTAGAGGGGGAGATAGGGGCAGGGAATGTGAGGGATTGACCGCTTTCAAGGTTGCGTCTATTTGAAGAAAGATTTCAATTATTTGTTGTGAGATTTTCTTTTTATATAAATATAAATCAATTGGCTAAGAAGCCATTCTATGGGCAGCTCATCTAACGCATATGTGTGGCAAATTGGCACACACACATACACACAAACACACACACACACACATATATATATATATATATAGAGTCAAAGACAGAGGCGCCCACGCAATGGGATTGGGACGTGCGTGGACTTCATTCAATTATAATTCAATTTACACAGCAAGCGTCATCATAACCAGCTTGCAGCATGCCACACTCGCTGTCAGTCCAATTACACACACTCACACACGCACACACACACACACACACACGCGCACACACACACACACGAAGCGAGCAACGCATTGTGGCCGCTTTTGGTGAGATTTTTCAATGAAAATTTCACTCCTGTCGCTTCATTGGTCCACACCGATGACTGACACTGGCCAGTGTTCTGCCCCCTTCGCCTTTGCCATCCCCTTGCCCAACCCCTTACACCCCAAGCATACACACTTTAAATTCATCTTCTTCTTTTCAATTTGCTTAAAATTTAAACAGCGCACATTATTGATGGCATTTTTTTGCTTTCCGAAAATCGACAGCGTATTAAGTTTAATTAAATTTGTTCAGATGACGCAGCAGCTACAACCGCTAGGATTCCTGGCAGACACTGGCACACTTGTTACAGTGAGGGTGAAAACTACTCGCACATGTACATTCGCACAATCTGCTGCATTCGAAAGCAATTTAGTTGAGTAAACTCTGTAAGTTCATTGAATTTTAATATGCAATGCGTTTCATTTGCCAGTCTCAGTCTCAGTTTCAGTCTCAGTTGAAACATGTCCCCGACGTCTGACTGACTGACAATTTAACAGTGCGTGCAAATGTATGCAGACAGACTTGCAAATGTACATACATACATACATATGTGTAAGGTTTCGGCTCGCTCTGGCAACTGAAATACTCTACGCAAACGGTTTGAGTAGCAACTGATAGTCAAAACTGTAACTGAAGCTCTTGATTATGATGCCCATATGGCGTGTGGAGCATATTTGAGCGAAGAGATAACGTAGAAGAGGAAGCGGGTTGCGGAAGACAAGGTTGCTCCATCAACTGTTGGGGCAACTGTAGCATTATAAACTGTGACTTGGCATAGTCATGATACCCTCCATTAGGGCAAATAACTAACGGCATCGGTGTCGAGTCTAGTTATAGAGTGTGCGTGTCTCTTTTCTCCTTCTCATTCTCCTCCTCCTCCTCTCTCACTCTCCCTCTCTCTATCTATCTTTGTGGTTCAGCTTAAACACGTACTTAAGAACCACATGCATTTATGCATGCACACAGACACCGTAAACTCCCTGCTCCGCAGCTCGTTTAGTTATCGGCCGTACCACGTTGCGTATGTGTAACAATAACGTGACACAAATATAGACAAGAAACTATAGTTTGCTGTGCTGTGTTGTGCTATGTTGTGGTCCAGGGACTAAGTGGCATTAAATGGCATAAGAAACAACCTTTTAAGATTTCAATGAAACAATAATTTCATGCCTAATGTCCTGACTCTCGACTCACGACTCTCCGGACTCCACTGGCCACTGTGTGCGTCTGGTTTCATTTGGCATTGTTCAACCTAATCCCTGGTATCTAGCTCTGGCTCTAGCTCTGGCTTCAGCTTTTGTTGATTTTCAATTTCGAAATTAATAAATGCTGACAAAGCAACCTTTTGTGCGCTTATCTTCTCCTTTACCCATTACCCTCTCTCGCCCCACCCTGCTTCACACCACCACACACACTTACCTCCTTTCGATGCACTGAATGTGCGCAGACGATCCACATCCTCGTCGTCATCGTTCACCCGCAAATGATGCATGTTCATTGTGGGCACGTCGAGAAAGGCGTTCGATTTCCTATGTCCTGTTGCAATGATATATGAAATTAAATTAATTCATTTCAATTTAAACTGCATTACAATTTATTATAATTCATTTGTCTAGCAGCATATTGCAGAGTGTATACCCTGTGATTATGTAAAAGTGCATCAATTATGGAATGTCTAGTACAACTCGCTGGTAGGTGGAAGACTTGCACTATTTAAAGTATGTACAATCAATAAATGGAGAGAAGAACAGCTGCATGTGGCGTACAGGGTATCAGGTCAGCATGCTGATAGGAGAAATGGAAATGGAAATGGAAATGAAAGAAGCAGCAGAAGAGAGTACGTTTTGATAATATTCTATTATATTGTGCTCTCTATCTTTGTATTAATCTATGCAGCTATCTATCTACCTATCTATCAGACGATTTATCTATCTAGTCATCTATCTATCTATCTGTTTATCTATCTGTCAATCAATATATCTATCTATCTACATATATATTTCTCCATGTATCTGTCTATCTATGTTTCCATCTAACTATCTATGCATGTTGTTTATAACTATCTTCTAATCTATCTAGCAATATATAACTCTGTCTATCTTTTTATCTCTGAATCAATCAATCTATGCATCTCTCTATCTATACATCTCTCTGTCTATCTCTCACTCTATCTATCTATCTCTATGTCTATCAATCTTTATCTTCCATCTATCTACCTATGTATCTCTCTATCTATACATCTCTCTATCTATTTCTCAATCTGTCTATCTATCTCTATGTCTATCAATTTTTATCTTCATGTATTTATCTATCAATCCATATATCAATCTATCTATGTTTCCATCTATCTATCTATGTACCTCTCTATCAGTACATCTCTCTATCCAGCCCTCAATCTATCCAACTCTGTCTGTCTGTTTATTAATTTATATATCCATCCATCTATCTATCAATCAATCTATAAATCAATCTATTTGATCTATCATTGCTCTATCAGCATCCAAAGCTGCCAATGTCACATCATATCAACTACCAGTAATATTTTCTGAATAGTTGTAAACAGACTGTCATAATGAGGCGAACTGTCTGACGCCAGCTCCTGCTGTGACTGGAGATGGTGATAGAGCATTAATGTGGTCAATTGAGTTGGCCAAGTTTTTAGTTGCTCTGCAGTAATTTGGCTAAGAGCATGAGCTTCAGTTTATGCGGCATAAAATTGTGGACACTTGGGTAATTTGTTGGCAGCACACTTTTTGATTGGCCATTAAAACTTACCGTGTTGTTGTGGCCGACGCTGCGAGAGTTTGCGACGCTGCGGTGGCGTCTCCGTTTCGCTGAGACGCGGCTCGCTGGTGCAATAGGAACGCGCCTCCTGCAGCGTGTGCTGTTGCTGTTGCTGCTGCTGCTGCGTCTGCGTGCGTCGGCGTACCTGCAACAGAGAGGGGGAAACGATGAGCAAAGGATGATGAAAGTCCGTTGGGTTAAGTGGCTTGGCAAAACAGCTTAAGCTTAAGGCCAATGTGGCCAATGCGGCCAATGCGGCGTATACATAATCTTGCTACTCATTGACAGTTGCATCATCAATCATCCATCCAAGCCAATGGCACCGCAAGCACAGCATAAGGCCAAGAACATTGATTTATGCCAAGAAATTAAATTGCAAAATGTCGAACACAAATCAAATTGCATTTGTTTGTTCAACTTGGCTCAGGGAATGCGAGAGGGGGGAGCGCGGAAAGCGCTTTTTAATACACTTGCTGCAGTTATTTGTATTTTAATTTTGTTATGAGCAACGTTTAGCACCTTAAAAAGGCGTGGCACTTTGTATAAAGTATTTATAGTACTCTTAAACTGACCAAGGCGCTGTGTTAGCTGTGTTTCTATGCAGACTCGCCACTTGGTTTCACAGCTATGTGGATGAAACTTGTTAGAGTTGTGTGGTTTTAACTTCAGTTTGGGTATAAATCAGAAGTGATGACATCAGTTTACTATATCTTATAGCTGCGTTAGGAACTATGGCTCGAAAATCAATCATTAGTAGGGGAAACTTTGTTGTTTCTTAAGATATCTGAAGCAAACTAGGGAATTAAGTATTACAATATATTCTATGCATCATTATAAAGTCTGATTAACATCGGATTACTATATCATATTACTATACTACATGAAAATATAGACAACATGTTTATATCTCGAGTTAACTCAACCAATCCTGTCCGCTGTCCTTTACATCATGACTTCATCTGCTTAAGATTGCTCTACTATATCTTATAGCAATCAAGTGACTTACGCTGCTCTTTCAATTTATTTTTACTGAACTGTTACTGCATGTTATTATTATTATTTTTATTTTATATTAAAATCGTACAGCATATGAAATCATTGGCTTGCCTCAGCTATTTTGTTGTTCTTTCTTATTCAAACTTGTGTTCAGTTCAAGGTCTAATCGAGCAGGCACTCAATGAATGTTGAATGAATGTTCAATGTGCGCTTGAATGTTGTGGGCTGACCCTAAGCTGCCTGCCACTCAAATGGCAATCAGCGTTGCATTTGTTTGTTGCACGTTTGTCCTTTGGCTAACTTAATCCTTAGCATCGTTGCCCAGACAAGGGATGCGTGTTGACAAAGGCAAACGCAAGGCAAAACCCATTTAAGCACCTGTCCCGCAAGCTGTCTGCTAGCTACACTACTCTCTGCTCTCCTCCCCTCTCTTCTCTACTGCTCTGCTCCTCTCTCCTCTCTCGCTTTCTCTTTGCTCAGCTGTCGCCCAACTGTTGTCACACCTGTCCACTATTTCTTTTACCGCATTCAGTTTGGCGCAGTAAAACTTTATGCGACATGTGAATGTGCAATGCCTTCAACTTTGTTAGCAGCTTCCGACTGCTACCTCATTCGATAAATGCCACGCCCACGCCCCCTCCCGCTCTCCCCGCCACACAACAATCTACCTTTTGTGGCTTACACTCTGTTAGCCGGAAGCATTCTTTACGTGCTGGCATCAGCTGTCAAGTGGCGTCGGATTTGGGCCAAGCCTCAACGCGGGCGGCCATTAGCCAAGTTCGTCTGCCTTCGCTCCTCTTCTCGATTCTCTTCTCTTCTCACTGTTTATTTAGTAGCCAATGCCTTGTGCCAGTTTATGAGCAGGCCAAGCCACCTCTTAGCCACCTCCAGTTCACTTCGCGTGACCAGTAATTGCTGCTCTTCTCTGCAAGTCTGTGTTTTACTTTCTGGCTTAATCAAATATTGTTGCATGAACTCCTATATTTATATACATACGAGTTTATATTTCTCTACATTTCCATTTTTATTTCTTTTTGCTTTTTTTGTTGGTTGTCATTGCCGGATGCAGCATGTCTTCAGTTAGTTGGACTTGGGCTGCCTGAGAATTAATTACATCCGGCTTTTGTGCTCTTGATCCTATTTCGGACTGCCGGACTGTCGGACTGTCGGACTGCTGTCCTGCCTTGTCTTCAATTTGTGTCTGCCTAATTCCCAATTAGTCCTTGGGGTATTCACTGTCTTTGTGCGTCAAGCTGTTAATTTATTACCATTTTGGGGCATTCCTTATGCCAAAGTGCCATAGCAACAACTCAATCTAAACTAAATAATTGCGAAACTTTTTTTTTTTTTAACATTTCTAAACTATAAAAATGTTTAGATATAGAAAATTTCTATGAAGTTTGTTGAAAATGCATTTTCTACACATTAAATGCAATTGGTTAGAGCGAGATGACTATAGTGTCTTGTTGAATGGTTGCTTAAAGCTGAACTGAAGCTTTCAGCTGCTTAGTTACTAAAGCAAAGGGGATTCTGCAGCTTTTCAAGTTACAGCAAATTGAACTGATTGAAGTGAGAGATGAATAGATATTCTAAAAAGATATAGACGTAAATTTTATTGCTAATGATTAAAGAGAAAGAGAGATAGAGAGAGAGCGAGACGACTGTACGCTTTGACTTGTTCAATTGTAGCTTAAAGCTAAATTAAAGCTTTAACTTGCTTGCTGGGTTATGATTAAATATGTAAACTTGATTTTGTAAGCTTCAATTCGAGCTTTCATTCAATTTGTGAGATTGAGAACTAGAGCTTCTTAGCTTTAAGCTACTAAGCAGCTTTAATGTGCTTGCAAAGTTGCCTCAACAGCTTCTCTATGTTGTAAATTAAGAGTTTAAAAATTAAAGCGTGTCAAAGTAATTTATTAGTTAGATACAGAGATAGTTAAAGCTACTAATTCTACAGTCTAAACTGTTAGCTGTTAGCTTTAAGCTCTTAGCTGCATAGTTAGCAGGTTAGAAGCTTTCCAAGGCTTGCAAAGTTGATTTAACAAGTTGCTTAACAATTGTGCTATATTGTCAAGTAAGAGAGAATGCGAATGATGAATCAAAAGCAACTGTTTATTGCTGTTGCTGTTGCTAGTTGTTGCCTTGGCTTAAATGAGCTTTCCACTTGTTAAGCACAATAGTTTGCATTGTGCATTTTGTAGTTCTGATCAAACTGATTGTCAAAGCGTGAATGCGTCGTGTTGTAACTTGAAATTACACTTTGCCTCTATCTTCTCTGCTGTTGCTCACACTCTTTGTCTGTCTGTTTATCTGGCTGTCTGTCTGTCGCTTTTCTTGTTGCTCCTTTTGTCTAGCCTGGTGTCTTTGTCACATTCTCATTAAACTTTGCCTCGTGCAGCTGCTGAAGTGTCGCATTTATTACGAACTTATTATAAAATCGACAGAGTTCGTAAGTTTTCTTCTTTTTTTTCTCATTTCATTCCATTTGCTGAGTTTTTGCCATTGCCAGCTGCGGAATGATGTTGATGGCCACGCCCAAACGCCGCCCTAATGTGGCATATGTGAGAAATGTACGCTTCTTCTTCTTGTTGCTGTTGCGCTGTTGAAACTTTTCTCCCCGCAAAACTCGTAAATTTTTGTTGCTCTCCACATTATTTCTAATTCGAATCGATTGCACATTGACTTTGAGAGTTGATAGCACATTGGCTGGGCTAATAAGAAGTGGAAAACAAAAAACAAAGAGAGACTTCACACGCTGCCAGCACAGGACACTCTGGCGTTACGCATACGCAGCGTGGCCTTTGACACATGAGACGAGTCGCTGTCGTTGTCTTCTGGGTGCGTCAAGAATCGCAACAGAAATTGAATTTGGCCAGAACATAATTCAATTCACACTCTTGAAATGCTGCAAAAGTTGCGAGACACTCATTTGGTTGGTTGAACGCGGCTTAAACGCAGCATTGACAACATGCAAAAACAGATCTTAAATGGCGCGTGGCATGTGGCACGTTTTAGATTGTCGTTGTTGTCGTTGTCATTGAAATTGTTGTTGTCGTTGTTGTTGCTGTCGTTGTTGTTGTTACTCTCTGCTGTATCGCTTTTATTATGATGTGAAATTCAATGCCTTCTGGCTGGCAACTGTCAAAACTGTTGTCCTGTTGCCTGTTAGCCAACTCTGCTGCCCTCCTTCTCTCCAACGCGACATTCATTTCCCCATTCCCCCATTTCCCCATTTCCACATTTCCCACTCTGCTCTTGTTGCACAATCAACTGTTCCTGCTGCTGTTGCTGCTGCTGCTGCCGCTTGTGGAGCAATCGATAAAACCTGCTGAAATGAGATGATAGCAAATCTCAAAAGCAGACAGTTCCCCTAGCTGAACTTTCCATACATATTTTATGCACACTTGTCGGCAAAGTTCTAACGATTTGGCATTTGTTTTCATTACATTTAAAGTTGTACGGCTTAAAGAGAGATTAACGCTTGATTAGTACAAGTTAAGTTTCTAATTGTATTATATGTAATTATAGTATAATATTCTATGATCTTCTTTGGTCTCATCTTTGTTTTCAGTTCAACGCTATAGCCTGTTCCTCTTAGCCTCTTTCCTTAACATCTACAGCAAAGTTAGTCTGCTAAGTTATGCTTTGGTTAGTGTATTCTTTTTTAGAAACCTACAGCAGTTACACTCTGCACAGTTCTTGCTAAAGAAGCAACAGCAGAGACATCTTAACAAGAAAAATCACTTGGCTTAGTTATGCATTAAGCTGAAGGCTTTCTTCTGGCAAACTGCAGTGCTAACTCCCTAAGAAGATATGAATAAGGATACTCTATTCGGTTCTTCTTCAAGATGACATTGGCTTAAGAATACATTTACAGAAGCCCTAAGAAAGAGTCTGTCGACAAGTTATCCATATATACATCCTGTTTTTCCTTAGACAACTGCTGCAAGTGAGATGTTGAATCTTTAAAGCTATTTCGTTAGCGTTTGTTTAGAGTCTAGGATACTTTTGACTTCATTTCCAATCAATCTTTGTTTTCCAAAGCTTGTTATTTACTATAAGAAGATTCATCAATACCTCAATCGATAAAGCATAAACTTCTCAAAGACTTAGAGTAGCTGATGCCTGCTGCTTCCACTCTCAAGTTGTGCCAGTCTATCCCAACATGGAATGTAATGACAAAGACTCTATCTTTAAGCTAGCTACAAGTGAATCAAGTAGACCTCAACACAACACTCAATTGTATAATTGACAGACTAAACACAAATATACAAAAGCACACAGCGAGTTGGAGAAACAGAAACAGAGATAAAACACAAAAAGATACTGAGAGAGAGACAGAGAGAGTGAGAGAGAGAGACAAGCTTAAGATGGCTTTTCGAAAACAACGTTTGACCACACACTTCCTGCAGGATAGCAATCTATCGATCTGTGCGATCGGCAAGACTCCGCTGGCTAAGTGCATAAAGGTGGCACAGCAGGAGCACGATGGCCTGGAGTTCAGTGTGCTGAAGGAGCTGCTGTTGTTGGACGAGGCGTTTCGGGGCTACTTCAAGGAATGGCTGAGTGAGCAGTGTCTGCAGCGCATGGCAGCGGAAAAGCTATGGAAATTGTCCAAGGATTACGGTTTGCAGGCCGAAGTCAATTGCACAGCACCAAAATTTCCAGCTGCCGATTTGGAATCGATTGTTAACAAGTATCAGGTGCATTATCAAATCATACTCAGTTCCAATTCCTCAATGTATCGTGGCCTGGCTAGATTGCGTCGCAATCTGTTGGCCTTTCGACGGGAGAGCAGCAAGTTGGACCTGAGCGGGGATAGTTCATTCATTGTGGGCGACACATTTCACAAGCCCATCAAGTTCTTTATGGATTTGGCCGAAGAGTTGTTTAGTTATTTCTATTGCAGTTATCTGAAGTTGGACTGTGGTGCCCGGCATCTGGATCCCTCCGATATGAGCGCCCTGGAGTACTATCAAAAGATACTGGCACCTTGCGAGGAATTCGAAGAGTATCTCACCCACAATCTTGGCTACTGTCAATGCCTGCGTCCATCGCACCCTTGCCCCGAGCTGCCCAAACACTCCCAGGCCAAGTCCAATGATCTGGCCGATCTCATGCATCGTGCCCAACAGAAGAGATGTGCCCATCGGCTGGCCAAGATGTCGACGGCCGTGGAGGAGGTGCCTGACATGCCATCCAAGGATGATAGCACTGTGTTGAATTTGGAGCATGAGCTGCGCATGAATCAGCTGAGCATGCGGCTGGCATTGTTGCGTCAATCGAATGGGACAATCCACATGGGCCATGATCGTGATCTGGTTGAGCAAATGATCTATGCACTGAGTCCATCCTTGATGCCAGATGGTTATCAGCCACCGCACGAAAGGTCCGCATCCACAATGTATCCACAACATGCGTCCATACATCCGCAACATCGTAAATAACAACAACAACAACAACAACGAGAACAACAAACACAACAACGAGAACAGCAACAACTCTAAATTTCTTGGTTCACTCATAAATCTCAATTGAATTCTCAATTCAAATTACAAGCTGCATATTAACTGCCCAAATACACGTGATTGCATTCTCAAATAAACATGGCCAACACATTTGCATGCAAATGCAACAATGAGCTTGCTTGCCACTTACAAGCATGCAAAGTGCCGCTTCAGCTTGTTGCACGTGCGGCAAGTTGGCAGCTCATGTAAAATAGCCAACGAGCTGCAAGCGATTCAATCTAAATCTGATTTGTTGTATACAAGCTTTTGCTACTTGCCACACCAGTCGTGTTGCACGTTGCCAGTTGCCAAGTTACCTAAATCTTCTCTTGCCTCTCTCCCTCTCGCTTTCTCTCTCTCTCTCTCTCGCACAGCTAAAGGTATTCAACAACTTAAGCAGTTACTTAACTGCAACTAAGTATATCAAATATCACTTCAAGTCACACAGCGACGACATTTATAAAGTCATTTCGAATAGACGAACAGACAATACGATACGATAAACTAGAGATGAGCGCGTGCTAAGGAATGGAAGTTCGATAGTTAGGGATGATAAAGGAAGCAGCTTATCGAAAGAGAAATAAGAGATAATTTAAATACGAAACTGGAGTACAAATAAATCGATTATTTAAGCTAGCGATGAGAGAGCATGTTGCTGAAATATCGAAACGATTGAGATAGACTGTGAGGGAGATAGAGTGAAAGCGACAGCGAGAGAGGGAGAAACATAGAGTGAAAGAGAGAAAGAGAGAGGAAGAGAGAAAGAGAGAGGAAAAGAGGCTATCGACTGTTCAAATTAGATACCAACTGACCTAACCAAGTTAGTAATGTTTATCTTGAGGATAGATGAAGGCAGTTCCAAAGAGTGATAAGCAAGTAATTAAACTTGAAACATGGTTAAACATATAGGGATTATCTAAGCTAGAAGTGAGTGATTAAAGTGGCTAAAACTATAGATGAGCTCTTGCTAAAGACAGAAGTCAAAACTTGTTGGAAAGCATAAAAAGGAAAATGATTATCATAAACAAAAAGGAGATAATTGAAGATAAGTGACGAGAGAGAGATGGAGAGGGAGATATAGTGAAAGATAGGGAGATAGAGATGGAGAGAGGCTGACAACTATTCAATCTGATACTGATGCTTAACGAAATTAGTAATATTTACTTTTAGGCTAGGTGAAGACTCTTTAAATGAGAGATAGACGAGCAGTTTAAAGTAGAATTGAGCATAGAATATAATGTATAATGTATATATAAGCTAGAATGAGATGAGCAGTTGATAAAGGTGAGAATAAAACATTGATGATTAGAATTGGAAAGGAAAAGAATCATGTTTAACTAAGATATGACAATTGAAGATAAATGTCAATGCTATATAAAAAGAAATTGATCAATTCAAGTTATTAGTCAGCAACATCTGAGATGCCTGAGATGAAGCTGCAAAATGAGGACAACTAAGCAAACTATAGATATATCATAATATCATCTAAAATTGAATGCCTCGATGAATAGATATATGCAAAATAATTCATACTCAATAAATTTAAATAATTTCACAATAAAATTTAATGCAGTTTTTATAATTTCAGCTGAACTACAATAGTTCTATAAATTGACTAGTAAAAGCATTCTTTGCTAAATACGGCATAGAAAATATAGTAACTACTAAAATTTCACACATTCAACAACTAATTGATGCTAACAACTAAACTACACTTAAGTTAAACCAAATAAAAAGCGCAAAACTGACAATATTTAAATTGAATATTATTAGATTTAATACACAATATATAGATTACTCAATTACTATAATTAAATAGAATAATAAATTGAAATAATAAAGATTTCATTTAGAGTTCAGTTGCAGTGAGTGCAGCGATCGATAGCGATAGCGATAGCGATATATCTAAGAGCTCACGATCACGCGCACATCTCTAAGTGGCAGCTACTAAATGTGCTCAATATGCAACTGAATTTATTATCAATCAAGCAAGCAAATCAATTAATTAATTGACTAACTAAATAACAAAGTAACTAAATAATTAGTAGATTAACTAACTAGTTAATTAGTTAAATAAACAAAGTGTGTAACTCACCGATCTGGCGCCCGATGTGATGCGTGCGCTTTGGGAGCGCGTTGCGGGGCGGCGACGTCTATAGCCGGGGGGTACCCCCCTCGGGGGTGGCACTGCCCGAGGGCATGTTGTGGATAACGGTCTCGATGCTGGCGCCAGTGGCACAGATCGAGGCGCTTCTCGTCTTCTTCTGCATGCGATGATGCATCGGCGAAATGTCATCAACCATTTTTCTTTGTGGTTCGTCGACTGTGGCTTGACTTGAATGTGGTTTACGGTGGTGTGGTGCCTTGAATTCGCTTCTTTAATTCTCTCTCTCTCTCTCTCTCTCTCTCTCTCTGTCTCTGTGTGTGCGTGTGTGTATTTGTAACTTTTGATTTCTATGCTTTATCACTTAATTGCAAAAGCTATTTGTGCGCTCTATGCATTTGAATTTGTTGTGCGGTGGTGCTGTGCTGTTTGCTGTTGTTGGTGGTGGTGCACATTCGGGTGCATAATCTGAGTTTGTGGTGCGTCTGCAAATAAATGAAAGCAAACCAGCAAACGAATGCAAAAAATACTTAAGAATGTGTGGCAAAATCAAGTAAAATGAAACATTTCTAAAATGTTTCTATATATTTATAAATAAAGCAGCGTAAATCATCTATAAGCTGAGCAAGTGGGCATGCTAGACTAGCGAGATACCCGCTACTTGTAACTATACACAATTTACTTATATTTACTTATGTTTTAGATTTGCCCATGTTACATACACGTACACATAGCGAGCATACCCCATTTGCTTGAGAATGCAGGGTATTTTAAGCAAATTTGCCAGAGATACAACTAAAATGTATAACTACGCGTACATGCAACATAATTTGCTGTGTGATTTCTCATTTCACTTTCAACTCTTGTGTGTCGCCTCTTATATTCATTTATATTTGCTTTGCCACTTTCCTTTCCCTTCTGCCTCTTACACCATTTTTTTCTTTATTTTATTTATAACCTGTTTCGCCTTTTCACGCATTTCCACATAAACTGGGTCACCGTCCGAACACAATCCGCAATCCGTTCGTACAACGCGCTGCGTCCATAAAATGGCGTTGAAAATCACGCACCCAAAGGTGGAATGCAAACGGGGGGAGGGCGGGTGAGGGGGTGGGGCAAGGGACAGTGGTGGGCGGCAACAAGGGGGTGGGATTATGCTCAAATGAGCCATCAGTGTATGTTATGAAATGCGGCAAATCAATAAATTATACAAAAATGTTTAATAATCAAATGAAATGAATTTAACATAAAACAGCAGACAACATAATAAACATATAATAATAATTTGTTTTTTTGTTGTCTAATATATTATTGTACATTATAATAATATTTAGGAAATTATTTTTGTGTATTTTCGGAAACTGCTGATAGAATTTTTAAATATTTTCCTCAGATTATATTGTTTTCCTTGCAAATCAATCGAGACTTCTTTTCTTTGATTTCATTATACAATCGCTTCATATCACTCTTTCTCTTGCTTTCTCTTTCTGTCTTTGTGCTTTTCTTAAGGAATTTTTTTTCAATATAATATGATAATATAATATAATATTTATCTAAATAATTATAATAATAATTATCTAAATTCTATTTACTTTGTTATTCTCAAATTCATGGAGCGACTCTTTCAAAACGGAAACTTCTCTAAGAACTCTTTCTTCTCCTCCTCTATCTCTCTCTCACTCTGTTTGTTGTTCTTTCTCTAGTGTCACCATCTTTTCTCCGCTTTGATTCCCCTGGTTTCTTTCCCAAAATAAACATTTCTTAGAATTTTACTTTGAAATTATGAAACTGAATGAAAAACTCTTTCGAGCGACCTCACATTGTATTTCCTTCGTCAACACTTTCGATCTTGTTCTATTGTAGATACATTTTTCTTGCTTTTTCTTTGCATAATATTATTCTATTCCTTCCCATTTAAGTTGTAGCTTTTCAAAATGCCTTCAATCAGTTTCCAGAAATCGATTGAGCAACTCTTTCGATTCGATTCCTCAATCAATGCGAATCAACAGCGATGCCTTCCACTGTAATACGTGTAGTCTAAATAGTTTCTCAACTCACACTCACACTCACACTCATTCACACACTCACACTCATAGTCACACACAGACAGAGGGCACTCTAGCCCCATATATATCGGAGGCATCTCATGTGACGGAACGTGTATGTTTCCATGTGGTTTGCTGTGTGCTGCGAGTGCTTAAGTGCGTCCGTTGTTTAATCACGGCGTAGTTTTTATACAATATCTATAAATAGATATGTATTGCTTTCTTTTGTGCTATTTTGTCTTGCATCATCATCTTTGGAACTTTCTCGTTTATCTAAACATTTCACAAACAATTTGTTACTGTAAATAAACGTGAGGCAAAGGCGTTGATCTGGAATGCCTCAAGTGGCATAGCTGATGTGGCAACTTTTGGCTCAGAGCGCCATAAACAACGTGTCTGGAGTGTCCTGCCATTTAATTGACACTAATTGCCAAAGCGACTCGAGCTGGCAACTAACTAAAATGGAAATGAAATCCATTTTTCCCAGACATCTTAAAGCGATTTGCTCTGGACCTGTGACTGGACCTGGACTTGGGAGCAACCAAATTGAATTTGTAAGCATCCCGCAGGCAGAAGATGCTGCCACTGATGATAATGATGATGATGATGATGATGATGATGATGATGATGATGATGATTATATTGTTAATTATGATGCTGATGAGGTTCGTCAAGACATGAGAACATCCAATCAGAACATATATTTGTAATCTATTTAGGCTCGCGCTACTTAGACAAGCCTCATTAGCTGTTGCTTCCCCTACTTTCCTGCTCCTGCCCCCCCCCCCCACTCTGCTGCTCTGATCGGTACCACACTCTGCCCTCGAGCTCTGCATAATCGAATTAAGCTTCAAAGTCGTTTGACCTCCCACAATTCATGTTGTCTCCAGCTGTCAGCTGTTGGCTCCGCTCCTAAGTGCAATTTGGAGCCTGTCTGTCTGCTGCAAGATGTCGCCATCTCAAACTGCCTGGGGGGGGGGAATACTCAGCCAGCACATTTGCATACTCTGTATTGAGGAGATAATAAGCTTATGGGAGTGTATATAACAGGCAGTAGCAGGCGTGGCGGACTCTGCTCATCACGTACAGATGAGTTGATTGAGTTGTGTCTGTCTAACTGTCTTGGACCATCAGGTTTCATTCATAGCTACAGGGTATTCCACTGTCACGTGCGCTTGACTGTAACCTTACTCATCTTTTCTATAATGCATTTATGGCAGTTTAAATCATTTGCCTTTATAAGCATAGATACAATATATATTTAAAACTATTTATAAATTAAATTTAAAAAAGTCAGAGCTACTTCTTTTAGATAAGTCCAGGGCGCATAAAATCGGACTTAAAGAGCAGTTTCTATAGAGAATTAATATAGAAATCATTAGAGTTAAATAATATATACAAATTCTGTGAAGAGATGAATTGGAATATAGCTGGAAATTTTCCAAAGAGTAAGAATTACTAGCTTTTCCAGGAGTGCTTCGTTATCGACAGCAATCTAGGTATATCCTAGAATTTATCAGCTCAAATCAAGTTCTAGTCTCCCAAAACATGCAATTATCACTGCCAAATAAAGACTAATCAATATTTGAATATTTTTATAGATAAATATCACTTTACCATTATTTTCAAAACTATTTTTCAATTATTAAATAAAAAGAGAAAATGTTAAAAAAAAGGTGAATGAGATGAGAGACAAATATAAATGTGGGAATGTCTTCATATAAGAAGCTGAATAGCAAACAGATTTTGCTTGTAAAATAATAGATAATAAATAATATTAAGCATATAGATATTGCTTAACTATAATATTTATATATCTCGTTATATTAGCAAGAACAACTTGAGTTTTGTTCTTTAAATAATAAATGAAAGATGTCCTCTTTGATATGCACTTTGCCTCTGCTAGTTCACTCCAAGAACTTGCCAGCGTCAAGTCAAAGTCAACTTGTGTTGCAGTTGACTTAGTCACAATTTTGCAGCAAACGTTTTGTAGTAATTACATTTGTTTTTTTTTTTTTTTTTTTTTGAATGATTAAAACGTTAATAATTAAGAGTTCGCTTTGTTTGCGTTGACTTTTTTTGTTGGCTGGCAGCTGTCGAGGGAGACTCAAGTGAAGCCTGCCCAGTGCTAAGGACATTCAAAGACACACACACACATGCACACACAGCACACACAACAGAGCAAAAGGGTAACTGTACAAGTTGAGAGAAGGTAAATAATGCAAAAGTTGATGCTGGGCATACGCTGCGTATGCGTAATATGAAACACAACGATAGAGCAGCCTTTTAAACTGGTGCCCCAACTTGAGTTGGAATGGGGGGCGATAAGCAGCTGAAAGGATTTTGAAGGCATTGTCATTGTGACTTAACGCTTGATTTGCTCGAACCGAAAATCCAGCGATGCATTGCAAGCAGAAAAAGGGATACAATAGGGACAGAAAGCTCCTAACAGACGCAGAAAAAGGAAGCAGTAGCAGAAGGTCCTGCGACATTCAGTCGTGCATGAAACTGAGCCTCAACCGGCTGCAGATGAAGTTGCCATGCTGTTTGCATTCTATTCATGCCACAGGCTCGTCTAACAAACACAAACACAATGTCCTAGCCAAAGGGGGGCTGGCAACATCGTGGGCGATTCTCTCTAATTGCCCGGACAATGGAACTGAAAGAGAAGCTGCGACGCATTGAATCGACTTGATTGGCCTCAGCAACATTACATATGCGTTGGTGTGGAGTAAGAGGGCAGCAGAGAGACAGAGAGGGAGAGCGGGGGAGTGGGAGAGTGGGATAGTGAGACCTTTGACTCTGTGGACACATTTCGCTTTTATGGCCAACAGATATGGCCACATGTGCGTTGCGATTATTATGAAACTTTGGGGACTTTTATCTAAGCCAAAATCGATGGCAACAGCAGCGAAATTGAAGCGAGCTATTAACATAAATTTGATGCCAACTCAAATATTGGTTAATCAGACAGACCACCTATGTGGTTGTGGCACTACAGCAACTCATACATTCAACTTCATATGTACAACACAACGTTGCATAGCCATGTATGTGTTCACTGTACATGGACAGCTGTGCGCGATTCCAGGCAACTTAAGTTATCAGTGTGTGTGGGTTGGGAAGAGCGAGAGAGAGAGGGAGAGAGAAAGGGGAGGGGTTGTTTTTTAGTATTCATTACCCAGATAAACCACACAAAAGCCGATAAGTGTTGCCCGATATTGAATGGCCACCCCAATCGCCTGAGGTGGCACCACATTTTATAGATTTTGTAACATAGCCACCTGTTGTCCTGTTATTGCTATTGAATGAGATACTTTGTGAATTGATTTACAAATTGAAAGCATAATAAAACTATTTCAAATTGAAGTTACCTGCTGACACAATTAAGTTTATAAACATTTAGGGAAATGTTAGATAAGCAACTCTTGCTGATATTGTGAGTTTGAGAACATTTTCGCTGGATTTGAAGTTGATTAAAGACACTTTAAAGACTAACGCAGAAGTTGTAAAGTCACCTGTTGCCTTACTACAGTTTAAGCAGCAAGTTGAGTCGCTTTAGATAAGCATTAAAAACAGATTATGATAATCAATCCATAGTAAAGTCAAGTCAAGTCAAGTCAAGTCAAGTCAAGAAGAAAGCAGAGACAATTATTTGAAGAATGTTCATTGTTCTCTTACTAATGCAGCATTATATATATATATATATATATATTGTAACTAACTTAAGCACATATATATATATAGTTATAGTTTATTAGAAATAAAGTGAGTTCCATAGCTGTCAGCTATAAAACTGTTGACACACCAAAAGAAACTATTTTGTACGTGATTTCACTGCTATTTTATGCACATTTTTCTACGCTTCTACAAATTGTTTAATATTATAAAATTATGTGCCATTTGTGGGCTGTACAATTTTCAAGAAATCTCCATTATTTAATAAAGCAAAAACTTGTGTGGAAACTAAGAACAAATGTACTTAAAGACTATAGTAAAAGATGTTCTTAAGCTGCCGCTCAACTGAACATTTACCTGATTGCTGCCAGCTACAGCTCTTTAATCAACTAACTGAATTCTAAGTAATAAATGCAATTGTAAAGTGTAAACAATTGTTAATGAAACTTGAGTGCTTGCAGTGTGTAACTTACTTGTTTATTTAATTTTTACTTAATTTATTAAATTACTTGTAAATAATTCCACAAAATTGTTATGTTTTTTAAGCTTTGTCAAATGTTGCCAATATTTTTGCTTACATTTGCTTAAGCTGCCAATGACTTAACTGTTTCGGAGCTGCTTTTCCAGCAGATATAAATATAAATATTTATAAAACAAGCTGACAGACCTGAATGTGCTGTCATTGTTGCCACAGAGGACGCAACTGTGGCGTGTTCTTGGCACAAATCGCTGGAAGATGAAGTTGATGTTATGTTCAATGTCCTGATGGCTTGTTGTTGCTGTTATTGTCGCTGTCATTGTTTTTTGTTATTTGTTTTCATGGCCACGGTCATACACACACTCACACACACACACGCACATACAAGCCACACACACACACCTGTTGCAGGCAGGCGATAAAATTAATTTCAATGCACAGTGAGAATGGAGACACAAGCAAGACACAAGCACTCGCAGACACACACACACACACACACACACTTACCACACACACACACACACTCACTACACACACACACACACTCATACTTATACATTCAAACAGTTGGCAACACATGGCATTGCTAGAAAGGTCAGCACATTGTTCCTTTACCTTTTTTCTCCCACCCTGCTCAGAAACTGAGCCTATTGAGTCGAGCTCTTCTTGTTGTTGTTGCTGTTGCTGTTGTTGTTGTTGTCGAGCCTGTTGACATTCTTGTTAATGTTTTTTGTTGCTTTCGCTATGGCATTAACATCCTTATACCCCATGAACATTATCATTATCATTCCGTTCGTTAGCGGTTTGTTAAGAGCATCTGTGCGTAGTAAAGCGATTTTATTACTCATACGCCGCATTGGCAGTCCAAAATGTTATTTGTGTGCCAATTTGTTTGTTTTTTCTTTTTCGTTTTTTTCTTTTTGTTATTGTTTTTGTTTATATTTTATGTCATCAACATTAAATTGGCCTGATTCTTTTTTGCCTGCCAACGCAAACAAATTTTGTTGTCGTAAATAAATTTCCATGCATTTGCCTTTGACAACGCACAACGCACAGCGTCGCGTCGTGTGAGAATTTTAATTGCAAAGCCAAATATTTTGAAACAACAACTTGAACATTGAAACATTGGCACGCGGCGTGTCTATATATTGGAACTATACTATATAGAATATATAGAGAAATCTGTGTTATAAAGGTGTCCACAACACGCCACAAGATTAGTTGTGGAAAGTCTAAAGAATATTGGGAACAATTGTGAAATGCTATCTAGACAGTCAAGCCTCTATTTAGTGAATTTGTAAACAATGCTAAATTAATTCTCTTTTATTATTTTATTAATTATAATAAGTCAAATACTATTATTAATATTACAAAGCAATAAGTCACAAGTTTGGATATGGAAAATGCAAATAAACTTGTAGATAATTTATATTGCAATTTTCTATACAGTCAAACCTTGCTTTAGTGAATTTATATGTTATGCTAAATTAATTTACTTACTTCAGTCAGAGTTTAAATTATTTTCAATAGCATGAAAATTTCACTATAATAAACCAATGTTAAATAAGCGAAGTTGCTTAAGCATCAACGTAATGAATTTTGCCAAGGAAAAGTTACAGGAAAAGAGAATATAAGTAGAGAATTAACTAAAGTTGAATAAAAAGAATAAAAAAAAGCGAAGAAAATGGAATAAAACAAAGAACTGCCTCAGTGAATAAAGCATTTATGTGTAATAAAGTTTAAAGCAGAATGTGTTGTTCCACATAAATGCACGATAGGGAGGTTTGACTGTATATCAGCTATATGACTTAATTTGCAGCTTATGCGCTGGGTAATTGTTCAATAAATCGATGTTAAATTTTATTTTTGTCAAAGATTTTCCAAGTCGCTGCACAGCAGCAGCAGCAGCAGCAGCAGCAACAACAAGGGGAACAACAGCAGCACAGGGGAGGGGGGCATGCCACAAATTGCTGTCTGCTTAGTTTAAACTTAACGTCTCTTGTGATGATTATGACACATGGTAGGTGTACATACACACACACACATGAGTGTGTGCGTGTGTGTGCGTGTGTGTGTGTGTGTGTGTGTGTCTGCCTTAAGGAGCAGCCCTGTTTGTCGAGGAGTTTTTCCGCTTTTCGTGTCTTATTTTCAATTTGACTGAACAACTGCCGCTGGCTGGGCTCAGATGTTTATACAAAAGTACACTTCATTTAGTTTTCTGACAGCACACAACAAGATTGAACATTTTCCCTCAGCCCTGACATCCTTGGCTGGAAATCTGTGTTAATGTTCGCTTGCCATAATTAACTTCAATACAAATAAAATTGGAAAATTTTCTTTACGTTTTTCTTAGGCTCCTTTTGCTTGACGCGCCCTTACTGCACCCATAATTGTATTTGTGTCTGTGTGTGTGTGTGTTTAGTCAAGTGTGTGCCTTCTTCTGTGTGTGTGTGTGTGTGTGTGGGTGTGTGTGTAAATGTGTTTATCTATTCTTCTTTCTTGGGCATGTGTTGAGAGTCTCTCGTTGTGTTTGATTTCACATACTTGACACACTTTTGTTTACCCGCTCAGCTTTATTTGCTTTTGTCTGATTTCCTTTCTCCTTCTCTCATCTCTTCTCTTCTCTTTCTTCTTAGACTTATTTTCTTTCAGTGTTTCATTAGTTTCTTTTATGAAAATTCAGAATTTACCTACGAAAAACCACTAAAAGTGTAAAATTATTCGCTTATCTAAGTTGGCTTTAGCATTTAGTAATAGCATACTGTAAGTGTTGAGTGTGCTCGACTTTGAGTTACCTTATAATGCTCTAAGATACCCTGTAATAATAAACGTATATATATATATATATATATGAAGATTAAAAGCAAACGGCATTGCGCTGTCTCTTCTTTTCTATCTAGTTGTGTGCCTTTCTATCAGTCTGTGTTCATTAATCGATTGTGTTTTTAGTATAGAAAACGAACATTCTAAGAAACATTAAGATTGATAATTTATAGACTCGGAAATGCCAAACTTCTGCTTGTTACATGTGTAACCTTAAAGCTATAATACTACGGCTAACGGGTATCTATTCAAACTTTGAACAAAGCAATTTCATCTCGTTTTTCGCCTCATTTGCCACAATTTTGTTCTCTTCTTGATTTAATTTCAACTTATTATACTTTTGTTCACTTCTCTTTTAACAGAAATACTTTGAAAAAGCAACTCGCGTTTGCTTAACAAGTGTTCACGTGCCAGCTGAGGCAATACGCTGGATTCTAGCTGGAGTAGCAATTGAGATGGTTTATCGATTAAATGAGTTAGTTGTCAGTTTGTTTTAGACTTTCATTTGCCATTTTTTTATTTTTTTTTATTTATATTTTTATGATCAAGCATCAATTCACATGGGAATCTGCAATTATGCATTTGCGAGCAGGCCAAGAGCAGCCTGAAGTTCTAGGACTAATGGAAAATGCCAGAGCAGAGAACAGAGAACGGAGAACTCAGAACAGAATTTCCAGAGTAGCAGGAAAATGGCAAATGGCCAACAAGTTGAGGCTGCGTGAATTTAATACAATATATCTTCCTATTTTTTTTTACTTTTTACAAATTCTGTGTGTGTGTGTGTGTGTGTGTGTGTGTGTGTGTGTATGGGAAACGATTTTGCATGTTTGCTGTGGACTTTTACAATGATGAGCATAAAATTTGTTGGGTCTACATTTAGTTAGTTTCGAGACTGTGCAGCGGAAATGCTGTCAGTCTCCTCAGTCACGTTTCTGTTTCTCGCTGCTCAAGAGTTTTCCACTTGAAGCAAACATACACATACATGCACACACAAACACACATGACATCCACACACACACACGTTGCCAAGTTGTTCAAAGTGAAGCTACGTAGCTTGTCATACACGAAATGTAACCACGCCCGGGGAATAGCCCAATGAAGCTGGAGATACACAGAGAGAGAGAGAGAGAGAGAGACAGAGAGAGAGAGAGGGAGGCAGCAAAAACAAGAGGGGGAACAGATAGACTGTGTATATGTTTGTGGACTGACAGCAGTGTCAACTACAACTACAATAGCCCACTTTGAAGGCGGTCGCTGCATATTGGGGCAGCACAATGCCACCAAACATGGAACATGGATACCAAAAACTCGCAACAGCAACAGCAGCCGCTCATCCTGTCAGTTGCCTGTTGGCCAAGTGCGTTGGGCAGTTGCCGACGAGGCTTTTACACACACACACACACACAACATAACTCAGCTTCCCTCCCCTCCCCACCCCCTCCACAACAGGCGCTACTCCAACCCGTTTCACCTGGCGGGCACTCTTTGTGCTGCTCTTGGTGGATTTAATTGAATTTACAATTTTTGGCAAGCACCAAAGCGGCTAAAAGCAATGCATACCAATTTCATTATGGCCAACAATTATTTGTGGCTCAATAGCAGTTGGCCAGCTTCTAATGAAATTAGTTGGCTAAATTTGATTTGTCATTAAAAGCACTGCAACTTCACCTGTCTTTGTTCCACTGTCTGTGTTTGTAGGAGGGGGTGGTGTGGTTCTTAGCCAAGTCGCGTGCCAATTGCCATTTTAGTTTAATTGGCAAGCAGCCACAGAGCCGGCAATGTGCAACAAAGGCGTTTCAGCCACAAATGACGCAGTGCACCACATTCTCTACTCTTTCTCTCTTCCTCTTGCTCTTGCTATTCTTCTTTTCCTAGTTCTCGTTGTTGTTTTGATTGAGTTTTGTAATTGTGGTGTCAACGTGCGGAAATCGGAGTACATGATTGACTGACTTTGATTAGGCCTGCGGGTGAGGCGGCCGCGGTGTGCACTGGCCCGCGGTTTTGTCCGCCATTCGTTACATCAGCAATGCAAGTGGCATGTGGCATGTGGCAAGCAAGAATTCAATTAACAGCACAACTTGTAAAACTTAAACTCTAAATTGCAGTTCAATTGTCTGTAAAAATTGAAATGTAAGGCTAACATAGCAGGATTCTGTTAAGCAAAGAGATTTACATTAACAGTGCGAGAGTTGGAGAGAAACACTGATCAGTCTGTAAGGCTTAACAGCGGCTATTACATTGCAGCAACTAAGCTGCGAGCAGACGACTTAACAGCAGCAGATGTTAAGTGCTCATCCACAATAAAAGTGAGAGAGAGAGTTTAAAGGGATAACAATGCAGTAGAGCTTCCACTGCAAATAACATAACAGAAGTAAAAATAATTGACACAATTTATGTTCAGCAAATAAACAGAAGTTAGGGGAGTTTGCAATTTTCTATAAATAGTATGAAAATCAAATTTTTTTAAACTTCTAAAATAAATAAAACTTATATGCAAAAGCAATTTACTTGCGAAACAATGATCAAAATGACATTCCGCATGGAAATCGGTTAAAAATTAGCAAACAAATGAGAATTTCCAAAAATTGAAAAAACGCAAAGGGGTATGTATGGAAATTTTGATAAATTTTCAAAAAATTTCAAAATTGCCAACTGACTAAAATTGAAACGCAGAAGCAATTTAGAGTTCAAATTATGATCAAATTGACTTTCCACATTGAATTCGCTTTATTTTTAATGAAGTTCTGATTGTTTAAAGTTATAAAAATATGATTATTTTGAATAATTGAAAAAGTCACATATTAAAACAATTTTTATCATCTGCTATCTGTTAACTAACATTATGTATAGCAAATTATTGAATGTAAATGTTACAGAATATTCTGCTGCTGTTAACTATCATTATACATAACAGATAATTGATTGTAAATGTTAATTCTATAAAGAACTTGGAAGCCAAAGAAACAAGAGAAAACAAAGGCTTTGTGTATGCTTGAATGCCCTAAAGGAATTATCCCTAAGTTGCTGCAGTCCTTGGATGTTTGACTAGCCTCAGCATGCGACTTTTGGCTCTGAGAAATGTATTAAAATGTATTAAAATTGATTGCAATTTAGGCAGTTCCTTTGCTGCTGTCAAGTGGTTTATGGCACCCGAAGGAATGTGAAACGCTTTACAGCCGAAATAATCATTGTGAAATGTATTTATTTACATGGCCAGAGTGGGTGAAGGAAGTGCGCAAAAAGGGGAAAGGGGGAAGAAGGGGCCTTTTGGGGGGAGGGTGTAAAACAAACGACAGTGCAATAAACTCGGAATGGGCAATGTCCTGGAATATTTAATGTCCTACACAGGATCCTGAAAAGTTGCCATTGCTTCACCCAGCCAACATTGCGTATGAGCGATTTCCTTATATATTTTTTTCTTTTTGGTTCTTTCGTTTATCGCTTTGCACTCGTGATATTTGGTTTCTTGTTTTTTTTTTTTTTTTTTGCCCTTTTACGAGTCAAGAAGGCAATCGTTGCGCCTGCCTGATTATCCCAAATCAGCAAATGAATTTGGGCGGAAAAATGGATAAGGAAAAGCGTTGAAAAGCAAACAAGTCAACGAAGTCCAGGTTAAGTCGCCCAAATCGCCTTAACAATGTCAACAAGAGAACAAACTACAAAAAGAATTATATATATATATATATATATAATATAAATAAATAAATACAAAACAGCAGCATAATTATAAACATCAAGTGGGGGACAAACTTTTAAATATTTTCTTCTTTTGTTATTTGTTTTAGAGATTTCATTATTGGAAAACCTACCTGTGTTTTCGAACCCCCTTTGATTGTTAGGCGGGGCAGCTGTTGCCTCAGTTAATGAACAGCGTCGTTTGTTGGTCAATATCCAAAGGAAAAAACAAAAACAAAAACAAAAAGCCGTAGGGACAAAAAAATGAAGTTAATGTCGCCGCGGTCGGGTAGAAGGGCGTTACAAATGTGCGGCCTTATGTATTTGGTCGATAATTTGTATTAACACAGACACAGACACACACACACAACACACACACACTCTGCTTGTATATAAATTTATATGCACTTTTTTTATTCGCTTATTTTGTTGCTATTTTTAGTGATTTTGAAACACGTTGCCCGCTTTTGATTTTCCACTCGAACTGCACTCGTTAAAAATACCGAATAAATACCAGAAAAACGTTAAGTATTTAACCAAGTAGCTAAATAAATTTCTTTTATTTTGTACTTTTTTTTTTTTTTAAATATTTTTCAAAGTATTTTCGAAAACCAACAATTGCTCGTTGTCGGCGCGTGGGGCCAATGTCCGTTTCACGTTCCAATTTCCGCGTTCGCGTCCGTTTCGTTCGAGCGCCGTTAAGTGTTTGACGCCCAGTGCCATCGCTGGGCGCGTCGCAGTCGCAACATGTTTGTGCTTTATGCTGCCGCTCGAACATTCATATGTTCGAACCTATGTTATGTTATGACGACACAGTAGCAAAGCTTTTTTTGTTTTTTTGAGAATGCAACGCGGCGTCATTACTAAAAGCTAAAAAGCTTTTTGCGGCCGCTGTTTGTATTTTTGCTTTGTCTGTTTGTTTTAGCAGCGCTGTCGCTGTCGCTGCCGCTGCGCTGCTGCGCTGCTGCAACGGCTGCTGCTGCTGCTATTGGCGCTGCTATTGTTGTTGCTGTAGTTGCCTTTTGTCTGCGTCGACTGCAACTTTTACAGCTGCTGCGGCATTTGCCTTCTGTGTTTTGTTATTGTTATAGTTTGTGGGTGTGTGTGTTGGTGTATGTGGGTGTGTGTGTGCTTTTCCATTCTATGCGCTGCTCTCGTTTTGGCCTCTTTTATGAGCCAAAATGCTGACAGGCCCGCGCTCATATCGTATAATATATGTATTTATTTATTTATATACTCAGTACATATGTTCGCATTCTTTGCCATTTTTTATTAGTCGCCGGGATTAACCATTGCTCATGGGTTTTCCTCTTTCCCTCATTTGCTCTTTCCGCTTTTCCTCTTTTCTTTTTTTATTATTATTATTAATATCTATTAGTGATAACTGCGTGTGTCTGTGTGCTTCTAAATGTGTCATCCGTATGCCACATTACGCATACGCCCTGTTATCGCGCTGCGCAATCTAACTGCACTTTGCTGCCTGAGGCACCCTGTTAATGCCTGCCTGGCATGCGATTTCACTTAACTGCATTTATTTCTACACTTTTAGCTTACTTTTTGATGTTTTATCACTTTTACACTAGACAACAAAATTGCGCTGTTTTTTTTGACAGCTGTTAACAAAACTACTTTTTGTTTAGATAAACTAATTAAGCTTTAATGAGATAATTTTTTAAAATTTTAAAGAAGTTTTATGCTTACACTGGGCTACATAATTGAGCTGTTTTTGTGCTGAAATTAATCTAGCATATTTTCTAAGAATTGTTGTTTTTCCTATGTTTTTGCGTCTTAAATAGTTGATGAGTTCTACAACAATTTCTAAGCCTTGGCCAAGTAAGTTGCCATAGTTGTAGTTGTCCTTAGCCAGGACATGCATTTGGTTAAGTGTCCTCATAAATTCACATCCCTTTTTTTGGAGTTTGCTTTGCTACTCACAAACTTTTAGTTGTTTGGCCCACAAAATTGTTACTTAAAATGGCTAAAAAGTCATTTGGCAAATGCAGTCGTGCAACAACAACGACAACAGCAGCAACAACAAAGAAGTTAAAACGTTGCCAAGTTGATTAATCACTGCAAACGCTAGTGCCACGTGCCACGTGCCACATGCAACAATATGTCAAATTGTATTATGATGGAGTATTGTCGTGGCATGTAAACAACGCAGTCAACTTGGCCAGGCCAACAGGCACTTGGCCATAAGTCAAATGCTGTCATGAGGTTGAGCTAACAGTAATAGACTATATATATATATGTATGTATCTTATCAGAGTGTAGTTGTTGTTGCTGTTGTTGTTGTTGTTATCACAAGCCATGATTTATTTATAGCCCAAACAGGTGATGGCTCCAGACAGTCGACCCTTTTGGCCTTGGCGAATTGGAAAAGCTGTCAATTGATTACTTAGCTTGACCCACATGTCTTCAGTTCTCTCTGTCTGCCTTTCTCCCTCTTCTCTCTCTCTCTCTCTCTCTCTCTCTCTCTCTCTCTCTCTCTCTGCTCGCTTTGTTTTCCGTTTCAGCTTTCAGCTGATTTCCTCTTTGGCTATTTCCACTTTAGACGCGTTTGGCAACAAAATGCGATCAATATTCGGCACAATCAAAGGATGTGGCTTTGTGCAAAGTGTTTGCTTGGCTCTTTGACCCTTTTCCTTGTTGCAGCCATAAACTGTTTAATCGTCGACTTGTCCTTACTTCCCTCTCTCTCTCTCTGCCTCTGTCTCTCCGCGCAAATTAAATTTATGTAAATTTTATAAACTTTTTAATTAAGCGACTTTGGCAACTTTTACTTTGCAGTCCAGACAATCTGCCAAAAATCCAAATCTCTCGTAATCTATGCAAATGTAATACGCACCTGTTGGCATACACAACTCCCTCCCCTACCCTCCCCCCTTCACCCTCCCCACCTCCCCCCCTCAGCTCCTTTTTACACGGCAAATTAATTGAAAGGCAAGACGGAGTCGCGGCTCACCGTCAACTTTAATGAGAAACGAATTTCCGCTGCAAAATGTGGCAAAGTCTGTGTGACTTGACTGTTTTTTGTGGCTTTTTCTCTGTTTTCGGCTTTTGGTTTTCTGTTTTCCCTACTTCAACTTTCCTCGACTTTTTGGGATTCTCGCTGACAAACTTTGTTTGTACGCTGCCGACCACAGTGCTTAATTGCAGCCTCAAGGTACTACAAAATTGTATACATAATGAAGAAAATTATACACATTATGCGCACTAGTAAAGTGGAAATATCTCTGGCTATTGCAGACCTGGCACATCGTGAATTTCACTCTCTGTTACCTCAAACTACGTTAATTAATAAGGTATACAAAGATATATATTGGGTATAATTAACATATCTTGTACATTTAGTCACATTAAACACAGATATCTTGGAAATATCTTAGAGATACTCAATGTATCTGAAGTAGAAGTAAACACTTCACAATTGCCATATCTATGCTGTTATTTATATATTCTACTTTATATACTGCATATAATCGAATCTTTCCTAATTAACTGAATTTATAATTTTCTAATTTCTTAAAAATGCTATTCCAATCACTTGAAAAACAAAGCAATTGTTTAAGAATGCATTATTAGCAAGGGAAGCAGTTAAATCACACTGCTTGCACTGCTTGTGTCTTTAATTTATGTATTTAATATGGGAATATACCGGTGTCACAAGAGACTGCAGCTTTCATCAGTCACTCAAAGCTCAGTCCTTCCGCTGCCTCTGCCTCTGCCTCTGCTTCTGCCTCTCACTCACACACCCGTCCCACTCACACACATCCTTTTCAAGTGTATTGCCCCGAGGCTTAACTTCCACACATGATACGTCATAATACATCATAAGTAAAGTGCAAATCAACAGGTTGTCTCCCTTGCTCCATTTTGCCAGAGCTCAACCCTTGCCCCACAGTGCCTATGTCTGTCCCCCTTCCTCACGCCTGCTGTCTATGGGCTGACTGTACATACACACATAGATAGTCTCCATAAAAGCCGCTGCGCTGATTGAATAAAAATTTCATTAAACGCACATTTGTTATTGCTGCTGGAGAGCAGCAGCTGCCGTTCAAGAGTTGTCGCTGTCGAGATTGGAGAACGGAATGAAGCTGAGAATCCTCTTCAGTTGCCTGGCGGCATCTTTGCTGCCGTTTATTTTAATTGCCGGCATTAGGCGGCTGCTGATGGACCATAAAAACGCTGCCGGCAGCGGCTGATAGGCAAAGGGGAAAGGGGGAAGAGGAGAGCGATGGCAGCACGCAAAGTTTTCGGTCTCTTTCTTTATTTTGTTTTTACGCCTTGCGCCTCGTCGGCTTCATTTCCGTTAACGTTTTGCGTTTTGAATTGTGGCGTTGTTGGGGAGGGGGTGGGGGGTTGGGATAACAGGGTGGCTTGTGTGTGTGCTAAGCAGGGGGCGGTGGGGGATGGGGACGCAATTGCCATTCAGTTTTTGTGGTTGTTAAATCGTTTTTATGACGTATTCGCAGTCAAAATCTGCTGCCTTTCGTTTATTTTGTGGTTAATGTATGTATATGTGTATGTGTGTGTGCATGTGTGTGTGCATGTGTGTGTGTGAGGATAATTTGACAGATTTATGCACTTTAGCCGTTAAACAGCAAGAGCTTAAAAGCCACTGCTTCCTTAACGGCTTTTCGCGGTTATAAGCCAATTTGAGCGACAGCCAGACACCTTGAAATACTCAGCGAAAATGATTGGAATTTGATAATAATTTAAATTTCGATTAATCGCTTATTTTGTGGTTGCAGCAACGCATTCTAAACTGCGCCACATATTACAGTTTCCGATAAACTGTGCAATTGCAATCAAACTGTAAGTGGTTCGTAACTTTGCTCAAACCGCTGACGCCATCTAGCGGCAACAGCAGGCAGCCGTTAATGTTTGAATTGCATGGAATAAAACAGAAAAATTTAATTACAATTAGCTGGACACTAATAAAGTAACTGTAATGAATGGGATTAGCAGGACTGTTTAACATATACGTACATAACGCACATATAAAATGTGGTACATGTGATGTTATATTTTTATAACATCATTAAAATGTAACGTGCCAACGATGTTGGCATGGCTACAGTTATTTGTACTCTCAGAACACATGCATAAAAGCAAACACACATGCACACACACACACACACCCACATAGACAAACAACTGTCTGTCTTACTCAGCTAATTTTAGCCGTCGCGGCCAGATAACGACAGGTAAACACGCGCACAGCGGGGCAGAGAGAGAGAGAAGAGAGAGAGCGTGAGCGTCAGCGTTTATTGAGAGCGGCTCTCACGCTTGACTCTCGTGCAAGCAGTGCGTCGCGTCACAGGTAAAATTCAAATACATTGTTGTTGTAACGAACTTTTGCCGATCGCTGTTGCGTCGTCAAGTGCGCAGGTGCAAGCGAGACGCGCAGTCTAACAGCTGCACAAGAGAGTGAGATAACGCTAGCAGCGCAACAAAGCCGCGAGCTGGAGTTGGGAAACATTGAGAGCGAGTGCGAGAGCGAGAGAGCAGCCCAAAACTGGAAGCAAAGCTGAGCGGACAATGCCGCGTAGCGCTTCAGTTGTTCAGCGAATTTACCTGTCAGCGGACGTGTTTTCCCAAGCAAAGGAACTGTCGATTTCGAGCGCTAACGTTGCGAGTGTATGTGTAATCGTGTGCGTGTGTATACAAGTGCAAGTGTATGAGTTGAATTCAATTAATTACAAAAGCAAAAAGCAAGCAGTCGCAATGTGAATTTAATGAGTGTCCAGCGAAAGAATGCAAATGATAAAGCAAAAGTGAAAAGTAACAAAAAAGTGCAACGAAAACAAGAGAAGCAGCAGCAGCAGCAATAACAACAACAACAGATATAACAACAACAACAACAACAACAACAACAACAACAGCAACAGAATCCACAGCAGCGCAAGGTGCAGACAAGGTAAGCAAAATATGAGCGTCGAACTTGAAAGCAGCGCTGCTCACACACACACACACACAAGCACACACAAACTGAAAATTCGACAGCGAAAATATTTAATGAGCGTGGCCTGAACCAAGCCATGTAATTGTGTGTGTGTGTGTGAAAGAAATGCCCCGCAACAACAATAAAATTGCACTTGAAAAACAAGGCAAGAAGTAGAAGAAGTGGAAGAAGAAGAGCAGTAAGCGAAGCATAGAAAAATCAGTTTACAAAACGGTATAAACGTGATTCTTTTTCCGCACGCCATCATTTGCCCACCTCTCTCTCTCTATATCCCTCTCTGGCTCTTTGTCTACCCCCTCTCGTTGCCTATCCCATGCACTGCCATTGTCTGTGTGAATTTTCTTAACTTGGCTGGCCTCAACCACAACAACAACAAGTCGATGATGATGTCGCCAATTGGCGCTGCAACTGTACGACGAAATAGTTTTATATTATTTTTTTGGTTTGCGGCTTGGACAGCTTCCAAGAGTGGAAGCCAAGCCCCATAGTCTCATGTTCCATGCCCAAAACAGCGCAAGAAATGAAGCGTGGCGCAGTCGCTATGATCAGCCATACAACAACAACAACAACAACAGCAACAACAGCCGTAGCAGCAGCAGCAGCAGCAGCAACAACATAAAACGCAAATCTGGCGCAATTGAGCGCGAATGCCAAACCAGAAAAACAAGCAAACAACAACAACAACATCAACAATTCTCTGCTGCTGCGCTGCGACGTCGCCGTTGCTGGCTGCTGCATAGATTGCCGGCCAGTGGCTTCAAGTTACGACAAAAACAACAACAACAACAATAACAACAGCAACAATAATAACAAGCTAACAACTGTGACTGCGGCTGCGGCTGCGGCTGCGCTGCGGGCTCCGCTTTCGTCGTCATCGTCATCGTCTTTTCACTGAATGAGCCACATACCGGTTTGGTTTCCACAATCCACAAAAGCATCCCCAAAACCCACACACTCACACAGACACAGACACAGTCACAGATACACACATACATACACGCGCAGCTTCAGCTGCTGACTGCGCGCTCAGCAGAGCTCAAAAACATGTTCCAAGCCACGCTTTGAGCAGCAACAACAACAGCAACAACAACAACAGAAACTACAACAACTACAGCAGCAGTCAAAGAGCTTTAAAAAGCAACAGGGCCAGTTTTTTTTTTTTCTTTTTGTCTCTTTTTATATGTCGTGCGGCGGCTGCGGCTGCGCCTATGACGCTGCGCTGCGCGACGCTACATTCCAATTACAGCGTCAACGTCAGCGTCGACGGTGACGTCGCATCGCTGCTGTTGCTGTGGCAACAGGAATGTCAGGCCCAAAACATACATACAAACATGCATGCATAGACAACGCTGCCGTGTAGTTGTTATTGGTTTATTTCTTTTTTGTTTGTTGTTTTTTTTTTTTTTTTTTTTTGTAGAAATTCCTGCGCACGGGCAGCGCAGTTGGCGTCGCAACGAAAACGAAAAGTGCGAAAAGTGAAGCGACTTACGAACTTTTAAGCACAACTCGATTGGAAGTTTTGTAGACCCTGCAACTAAACTGACAGCCCCTGCCCGCTCTCAGCATGCGATGCAGCTGGCGCTGAAGTTTTCGTTCACTTTAGTACACCCAAAAAAAAATGTTGATGAACCTGCACGTTTTTTATTTTTTTTGTTTTACATGTAATGTGAGGTCAGTAACACTTTTGTTGCCACAAACATTCATCACGCTCCGTTTGTCGTGCCATGGCGTGCCGTGAGAATCATTTATCGTTTATGACGTCAAAATTGTTTGAACTGCGGTTTAATGAACTCACAGTACATGTGTTTTTTTTTTCCTTTTGGGTGGCAGCTTAAAGGAGTAAAGAGAGAGCGAGGACGGAAGAGATTGAGAGTGAGAGAGAGAATCAATTTACTGTGTGCTTTTTCTTATACAACCTTTTGTTATTGTTTCCCTTGATCTAAATTCAAATTTGGCTGCGTGTGAAGTGTAGTTTTTTTTCTTTCTTTGGGTCTAACAATAAGTAACTGAAAATAAAGCTCAACTAAGTTAAAAAGTTGCTAATTGAAAGAATGAACAAAAGACTGTAAATGCAATGAATAGATTTCTCAGTTCGGTGGTGTAGTGTGTGTAGTTTCCAGTTTCCAATTTCCAAGTAACTAAGCTGCACACAGTGTTGCCATATTGTTGAAATCCTTTTTGCGAAACTCAATTGAAAATCGGCTCAGTTGAGTGTAAAAAGCAAAAGTAAAAAGCCCAAAAACAAAGCAAAATAACAAACAAAAAAAAGTAATGCCACATGCTGTGCATGCTAATGACAACTAACGGCAAACAAAAGTTGATATTTTTTACGTCAAAACCGAAACTAAAAGTCAATCTTCAAACAAGGCGTGGCACGTACGTACGCCCACATTTGAAAGTTTACGCTGAAATGTAAATCACGGCTCAACAAGAGTTGGCAGTCCTTTTTAATTTGTTTTTTGTTGGTTAGAGATTGGAAAAGGGACAGCAGAGGAAATAGGGGGTGTAGAAAAAGGGGAACTGGCGCCAGTCTGACAGTCGTGGCCAATTCGCTGTTGCCATGTTTAAACGAAGCGTGCGAGATTTTATTTAACGCGTCAAGCTTCAAGCGTCTCACAGCTCGTTTCATGGTTTCGGGTCTAGGCCCAGTTGAGTTGAGTTCAGTTCAGTTCAGGCCAGGCCAACTCATGCGAAATGCCCCCAACTAGTTGCTGGCATATGGAACCGCGCCCATTCCCACACCCACTCCCGCTCCCACTCCCGCTCCCGCTCCCAGTGCTCCCCATTCCTCTCAATTCCCTGGCGTTTCAATTGTCCGCGCTAGCAAAAAACTGTTTTTTTTTTTTTCGGTTTATTTATTTTGCATATTTTTCAAGTGGGCTGCCAACTTGTGCCATGTGTGTGTGTGTGTGTGTGTGTGTGTCTATAGAGAGCAGGGGGCAAGAGAGGTGGGCTGGTGGGGAGGTTAGTTAGGAGCAGCTGTACTTACATATGTAAGTACAATCATTATGCGGGAGGCCTCCTATATAAATATTATATGTGTGTGATTTTCGAAGGACACAATCTGGCAACGGGATTGTTGTTGTGCTTGTGCGTGTGTTGTATGTGTGTCACACACACAGACACATGCACACACAATACACACACACGCAAACACTGGCAGCAACCGTTTGGTTTTTATGTCTTTTGTAAAATTTTATTTAATTTTTGAATCTTTTATGAAAAGTTTAATATTTGTTTTTCATGCTTGCGATTTGCATAATTCACAAAACACACAGGAAACGGAGCCAGGGCAAAGGGGGAAGTTGGCCGCCATTGCTTGCTAGCATTACCTGCAGGCATTCTGTGCCTAGAGGAGTGTAGATTACAGAAGGGGAATGGTGGGGAGGGGGGAAAGGTACAGGGTAGAGGCAGCGGCTGCTTTGCCTGCGATATATTTTATGAATGCAAATCCCTGTTCATTCGGATTTGGTTTACTTACTTGTGGGCACACACGCACACACACACATGCACACACACATTCACAACTAAAAGAAGAAAGGAAAGTGCAGCGTGTGTGGGCGTCGGGTATTCATATTCATTTTCATTCATATCGCCGTTTCATTCATGCCCTGACAAAAACTGGAAAAAAAAAAACTGAATCTGAATCTGAAACTGAACTGAATATTTATTATTATTATGTCGTCTCTGCCTTCCCCTTTCTACACCACATTAAAGTTTCCTTTTGTGTTTAACATTTCCCCAAAATATACAAATAAAAGAGAAAAGCTTAAAAAAAGCTTAAACAGCGTAGCATTTTGTTGGCCCGGTTACTGACTTTTTATTTATTTTTATTGTGTGACGGTGGCTTAAATGCGCTTTGCAGATATTTATGTCTGCCAACTGCTTGGCAAAAGGGAGCGAAATATGTTTATTTCACACACACAGACACACACACAAACACACCCCGACCCCCTTCGTAACATGCAAATTTCCAGCTCATCTGTTCGCCTCAGTTTACACTTTTGTTTTCCTTTTTATTTTTCATGTAATTTATTTTATTTTGTATTTTTGCATTGAGAATCAAAGTTTCCCATTGTTAAATTATCCAGTGACAAAAGAGTTGGCTTACTGCCACGCCCACTTTAAGCACATGTGTACGCGTAAAATATTCTAGTGTTTTTTGCGAATTTATTTTCCCTGACAAAGCAATTTTAGTTCGCTTTCGTTTCCCCCGTTTAGCCTTTCTGTTTGCCTTCCTCTCTCCCTCTCTCTCTCTCTCTCCCGCTCTCACTCACGCTCTATCGCTGCTTTTCAGCGAATTCATTTTTTTTATTTTATAATCTTCTATATTCTCCCTTGTGAATCTGTAACTATAAACTGTAAATGTGTTGCCCACCCCCAGCAAGTGGGCAGTCCCTTTTGTGTGAAAGAGTTACGCAAAAAATTGATTAACAACTTTTGTTTTGAAAACGTTTTATTTTCTGTAAACTACAAATTGAAATTTGTAAACTTTAGACCCAATGCAAATATTGATCAAAATCGTTTAAGCCATGAAAATATTGGCTGAATATTTAAATAGTTCACATTTTTTTAGAGCTGTCATTAAATTCGATATTCAACAGCTTGCATAAATAAATGAATTTACAATCGATATACAATTGTTTATTTTTTACATCTTTTTCTAAAATTTAAACTCAATTATTAAGAATCATTATTTAGGAAATTATTCCACATATTCGATAATTATCGATTACTTGCGTTATCGATTATTAATGCTAGCGATAGTAGTGCTGTTAATTTAGTAGAGCTTCCAAAATTCGGAATCCTTTAAAATAATACAATGTTATTTGTAAATGTATATAAATTTACAGGGTATGTCATAGCCTAACATAAATTATGTTAATTATAAAAGCTAATAACATATGTTTTAATAGGAATCATAGCATTAAATATATGCGCATTTAATAGAAAATAAATAAAATTACAGGGTATACAGAAGTCGTTCATAGTTAATGAATTATAATCTACCTACATTTATATGTGTTGTTATGTTTATAAGTTTTGCATATTTCTTTATAGATAATTTAATTTACAGGGTATTGCAAAGTCAAGCATGTGCTTTGCATTCACATTGTAATCTTCATCTCATTATTAGCAGCTCGATAAATTCCAACGCAGATTTAATTGCAATTAAAAATTAAAATTACACTCATTTACCTTTCCCCGCTCTCTTCAGCTCTCCTGCTCTCCCGTTTCCCCCTTCCCCCCTCGAACGCTCTTCCTGTTGCCGGAAATCGCATTTGAACCGTAAATATTCGTCAGATAGAGGCATTGATTATGGTTACACATGCATATATATATATATATATATATATGTGCGAGTATCTCCGGCCTAAAAGCTCTTCCTGGTCGACCATGGAGTTTTGAGCTTATGTGTCTGCTTATTGAGAGATACCAGAATGATGGGCAGCGGGGGGAAGGGGGGATTCACTCCTGGCATTTGCCTGAAATCCTTCACGCTTCATCAATTCGCATTATTGTTGGCATTGTTGTGACTCTGCCACTGTGCGTGGGTGATTGTGTGTGTGTGTGTGTGTGTGTGTGTGTGTGTGTGTATAAGCACCCACATTGAATTGCAAATGCGTGTGACTGTGTGTGTGTGTGTGTATGTCAAGGAGGAAAGGGGGGAAACAGAGGCCATCTGGCGGAACTACAACAACAACAACAGCAACGGCGACCGCGAAAATCGAAACGCTCGAGAGTTGCGTACTTAAGCGAATTGCGTATTTATGTGTGTAATCGCAACTCATCAGAGGAGAAGAGCAAGAGAGGGAGAGACAGAGAGACAGAGAGAGAGAGAGAGAGTGAGAAAAGAGAGGGGATGGGGAGGTCTTGTGGTCCACTGATGGATTTGCTTGTTACCTTTTCGCATTACGCGAATGTCGCACACTTTTGCTCGCTACTTGTCAAATGTCGAATGTCGAATGTCGACTGCGATTTATTTGCCAACATTTACATATTTTACTGCCTGCTAATGTAACGGTATATCATTGCCATAAACCCCCGCTCCACGCTCCCCGCTCCCCCCTTCCCACTCCCTCTTCACCTCACAGAGAGCAAAAATGCAGTCATCTCTGTCCATCGCTTGGCAACTATTTTAAGTGAGATATGTTTGTGACATGCGAGACCACGAAATGATAATTTACCAGATTGCCCTTGAGTAGGGTTGCCACTTGGACAGGGTTGTCGCTGTCAGTGAAAGTAACGCGTTATTTATCGCTGTGCTTAGCTTAAGGCAGGCAAACAGAACTGTGAAGGCAAAGGCAACATAAGTTAAAGTATTAGTGTTATTTCCAACACTAGAGAAGTGCAGAGAAACTTCTCTAAATGGCACTACTCTATTCCTTTTGCTTAATCTCAAGTGAGTTAAATCTTGAGTTCAGATGAAATTCAACATTTATTTATAAGTGTTATTTCTAACACTACATAAGCATAGAGGGAACTTCTCTAAGCGGCATTTCTTCGCTTCACTTTTAGCCATCTTGGGAATTGATATTATCCATTATTTCAACTCAAGTATTCTCCATTAAATCATGAGTGTTATTATCAACACTAGTTAGCTGAAGAATAACTTCTCTAAATGACACTTATCTATCTCTCTTAACTTGGTCAAAAAAAAAAAAAAAAAAACTGCAGCGATTCATTTTCATTTTGTTTTAATTTCCTGATTGATAAAACTTTTGTGATTCCCACAAATTTAATGTGCAAACTCAATATGATAGCTCGCTTGGCAATCACTACCAATGTTTGTTAACTTGGCTAACTGCTTAACTGTTTGCCAGCTGTAAATAAGGCAGATAAAACAATTAGTTAAGTACTTTAATGACTCTCAATTGTTGATATTATAAATGCAGTAGCAGAAGTAGATAAAACGTTTATCTTAATTGATAAGCGACTCCAAATGTAGCTTATCTGCCACTGCAGCCCTTATCTCTCTCTCTCTCTCTCTCACTCTCTCTTTATTATGCTACCTCTCTCTCTCACTCTCGTAAACTATAAGCAGCTGTCAGCTGTTTGACATCAAAAAACTTTGACCGACAAAATTCATTATATAATTTCATTTTGCAAAACAATTTGCATTATTATTTGAACATGGCCAACATTTTTGGCTAAGCTAACAATTCCAACCAAAACAAAAGGCAGTGAAGAAGGGCGATGTGGCGAGTTGGGGGAGGGGGTGGTAAGTTGGCATACTTTTATAGCCAACGCTAAAAGCCAAACAACAACGAAATGCTTTTTTTTTTTAATTTAATTAAATTGAAAATGTTTTTGCGCCCAATTTGCCTACGAAAAGCGAAAATGTTGAATGATAGTCGCTTGACAATGGCCAAAAAGGGCAAAGAGGTTTGGCAGGGGGCGGGGGCAACGGGCAACGGGCATGTGGCAAGGGCAATAGGTGCGGCTTAGAGGCGTGGCTCTAAATATTTTATTCGATTTTTTTTGTTAATAAAGTAAATCGATGCGGAGCTTGAGTAATTCGTACAAATTGCGCCTCCCACACCCACACACACAAACACACACACACAGATATATACAGAAATAGCGGAAATATTTTTGGTAAATTTTCTATTGGAAAACAAAAATCTAACGAAAAGTGGCAGCGTGGAAAATGCTTTTCATTTTGACAGCTCGCTGAAATATAAGCTAATGCAGAGAAAGACAGTGGAAGAGAGGGGCAGGCAGAGGAAGGGAGAGAGGGAGGGTGAGCGAAAGAGGGAGGGGGGGGCGGTAGACAGGGGAGCAAGCCACTTATTGATGACCTTAAAAAAGCAAGCGAAGCGTGTCGAATGCTGCGTATACGTGATGTGTTCTTGCTTTTGCTACTTGGGCATCAAGACGTTCACTCATTTGTGCATTCATACGGCCATTGACAAAGCTGTCAGCGTGTATTGATTTATGGCCAGAAAGTTGCACAACAACAATAAGGGGGAAGGAGTAGGAGAGGAAGGAATTAGAAGCAGAAGAAGAAGGAGAAGAAGCAGAACTACAGCCAGAACTTCCTCTGCAGGCAAACGGAACAACGGAAACAACTCATTCAACAGACAGACGCCATAATTTGTGGCAGTCGGCGGGAATCCAGCCTAATGACTGTCGAGAACAACAGGAGCAACAGCAGCAACAGCAGCAACAACAACAACAACAACAATAGCAACAACAGCAGCAACAACAGCAGCAACAACAACGCTTAAAACAAATCGCTTTTCCTGCCACAACTCGCCGAATCTCATTATGTAGCTATAACTGTAACTATCACACTCTATCTATCTCTTTTTCCGTCAGTCTCTCTCTCTCTCTCTCGCTGTCTCTTTCTATCACATTGTATATATCATTTTGTTGTTCTCCGCTGTTCCACTGTCAAGTTCGCAATTTGTTGTGTTAACCGCACATGCTTAACACGTAAATAATTGAGCCATGCACCCCACTGCTTGCCCCTGCCCCTGCCCCTGCCATCGCCCACCCCCCCACCGCTGCTCACTTTAGCTGCAACAAGCTGGGGGGGGCTAACTACCTCAGCTTTTTGGGCGCACAACAATGCCAATTGTTGTATGCATGTCTCTGTCTGTCTTCGCGTGGCTAACACACACACACTCACACACACACACACACATACACAGATACATCAGCTATAGCTACTGCTACAAAAGTATCTGTAAATGCAACGCTGTTGATTATTTGCTGGTGCAATGCTTTCAAATGTGTTGTTATCCATTATATTAACATACACATTATTGTTATTGTTGTTGGTCTGGTTGTTAGCAGTGCACCTTTGCCACAGGCAGTGGGGTACGGAGTTGGGGAGAGGAGAGAGGGGAGAGGGTAGAGAGTGTAGGGATGTTACTGCCACAGCTATTTTAATTAGTCGATTGGATGCCGAACTACAGCTGCAGGTGTTATTTTCATTCTGGTTGTTGCTGCTGCTGTTGCTGTTATTCTCCAGCTGTGCACTTGACATGTGCTTAGCCACACACACACACACACACGCACACACACACACGCACACTCTGCACACTCCTACACACACACACTCGCACACTCGCACACTCGCACATTCCGTTACCCATTTTAGGCCGACGGCATTTGCCGTAATGCAAACAACCAAAATGCATATAATTATGTGGGCTGCCGCCGTGCCACGCCCAGACAAGCGACACGCCCTCTCGATGCCACCACAGACACATATCACCTGCACACCCGGCAGTCTATAGACACAGGGTGTATATATATCAACAACAATGTATCTCAATCAAGTTAACAGCTTCCCACTGCTGCTTCTTCAACCGTATGTGCTATTACTGCTTCTGCTTGTCTATTGATGCCCTTTATGTGCTCAAGTAACTTTGATATTTCAAAAGCGTTTATGCTGAAATTTTCAGCAAATGAGGAAGAAATATTAAAATTAAGTTATGCCAAAAATCAAAGCTTTGGCTTTAAGCATAAGGCTTACAAGACAAATAGAAAATGATATATATTTAAGACAAATTGAATACAGCTTATAGATACTGACTGCTGATACTAAACACAATTTGCTATTACTTACAGTCACATTTCTATATTCAAAATACATGTCAGCTGCAGATAGTTATCAACAGGTATCTTAAAGTCGTATATGCCCTCAGTTCGGCGGGTTGTTTTCAAATTCAATTTGAATTAGTTGATTTTAAACATATTTATGCTCATTAAAAATGCAATCAAATGCGATTTTTGGTTAATTTATGAGCAGCTTTTGCACGGAAATGTAATTAAATATGCTGAATGCGCAGTTGAGAAGAATACACCCCCCCCCCCCCACACACACACACACACACACACTGTTAATATAGCCCCTAAGTGCTCCCTCACTCAATCGTAAAAATAAAAAATTAAAGCAAATAAACGCAAAACCGCTTAATCATGCAATAATAAACAGTTGGTAAAGCGTTTGCATATAATGTTCCAGTTTAGATAATGATAAAACCAACAAATGGTTAGACACAATGACAACAGCAACAACAGCAACAACAAATAAAATAACAATAATTTGTGGCTGCATTTGTTGGCTGTTGTTGTTGTTGTGGTTGTTGTTGTGTTTGTTGCATTCCTTTCATTGTCTAAAGCTGTGCAATAAACGTGGTTTCATTTAGTTCGATTTGCGGTCTCAAATGCGCTTGACTCTGCTGTGTCTGCTCTCTCTCTCTCTCTTCCCTCTCTCTCTCTTTCACTCTCTCTCTCTCTTTGCATTGTGCTCTGCTTGTGTTTAAGGATATTGCAGTTTATGAATTCATCGCTATGGCAATGTATTTTGCCAGTTTATATTGCATTTTTTGCGGCTCTGCAATGCGAATTATATGTGCAAAAAAAATTTGCATGCACAACGCTTCGTTTAACGGTTTGGCTTTTCTTTTTTTTTTTTTTTTTTTTTTGATTTTGTGTGTGAATTTTCAATTTTTATGCATTTGACACGTTTGGCATTCTGTGCCGCCTCCCCAAAAATGTCGTTGCATTGAGTTGCGACGTGCCAGCAGCGATATTCATGTACAAATATAACGCATACGCCACGTTGTACCTCAAGAACAAAAGTTTCGCGTGGATTATGTGTCTAAGCCAATTGACTTGATTAACTTGTTTCGTGCCTTAAAAGACGCAACTTTAGCAAACTTCACTCCAAGGAGCCACAAAATATTTGCATATATTTATGTATATATCGCATAGGAAATCTCTATCGATCTATTTAGTTTGTCAAACTGCTGTTGTTGCTGATCACAATCTCTCCCAAGGCACAACAACAATAGAAACAGGAGCAGCAAGGAGTCGTAGTAGCAAACCAATTTCCTTTAGCGTCTCAAGTGAATATTCAACTTTATTGTTTAGTTGTTTGGCAAATATCTAAGAGAGACTTCTCACATGCGAGAGATATCCATAAATGCACACACATACACCCGCACACACACACGCTTGCACAGTTAACCCTTAGGACGCTATGCTGGCCACACTTTAAGCCATGCACAAAACTTTTCAACCAGTTTATAAAATAGAAAGGCAACAACAACAAGAAAGGAAAAAAGCAAAGAAATCGAGTTGAAAATGCTGACAGGAAACTTCCAATCAGAAATGAATTACTTTGAACTGATACGGGATGGGGATATGCAGGAGGCAGGAGGGAGACGGGTGCGGTGTCAAGTTTAAGAAGCCATGAAATAACATTAATTTGTTGCAAATTCGCTTTGGCAAGTTTTTAAGTTGAATTAATTTGATTAGCTTATCGCTCGTTCAAAGTTGAAACTTCATCAGCATTGCGAGCGTCAGCTGAAGTGCCTTAAGTGGGCGACAAGTGGGCGTGGCACAATGCCACACTCGCTGAACAGAGAGCGAGAGAGAGAGAGAGAGAGAGGGAGAGAGAGAAAGAGAGAGTCATTGAGAGTATGTGTCCTTGTGTGACAAGGACCTGGACTTGCAATTGTACATGGCAATCACAGTGTATACGAGGCAATGCGTGTGTGTATGACTGTGTGTGTGTGTGTGTGTGTGTGTGTGTGTGTGTGGGTGTGCATGTGTGTGCCACATTTACGACAACGACAATTCAAATTTTATTAGATTACATGAAATTTATGTGGCAATCAATTTACAAAAACGCAAAAATACAACGACAAAAGTGCTAGACTAAGGGATACGCTGTAAATAGCTAACAGCTGAAGTGTACTTTTATGCCAGGGCCTGTTACAGAGCGTTATGCTACCGCATGCAAGCTGATTACAGGGTATAAGTACTTGGTCTAGCAGCAAAGTGAAATGCAAATGACGAAGGACTCGACAAACATTTTAATAAGGCACATTTAGCTGGTTTTTTTTTTGCTGTTTTGCTGTTGAACTAAATAAGTCAAATAAAGAGTGGGACAGGCAGAGAGACAAAGAGTGGGAGGGAGGGGAAAAGAGAGGGAAACAGAGAGTATAAGAGGGAAGGCGGAGAAGGAAGAGAAAATGCCAGCTGGGTTCAAAGCAAACACAAGAAAGAAATGCAAAAAAAAAAAAAAGAAATAATATTTTTTTAATGCGGCAAGTGCTTGAAATTGATAAGGCTGTTAGACCACAGTGTGTGTGTGGGTGTGTGTATAGAATGTGTGCGTGTGTGCTTATGCATTGTTAGCAGCCACAAGCCAAACACACACAGACACACACACACACACACACACACACACACACAACCACATAACAATAACAAGCTGAAAAAGCGAGTTGCCAAAAATGGAAATACAAATTTAAATTGCGAGTTGCCATGTTAAATATATTTGCAAAGCAAACACACACACACACATGCACATATATATATATATATATAAACACATATATACACATATCTAATCACTGTTTGTTTACATAACTTTAGCTTATATTTTACTTTTTGTCATTTGCAGATTGGTTGAGGCTCTAACGTCATGGTATGAAGGAGCCGGCGAACACTTTGGATGAAATTGTAAGTGCCATTGCAGTTGATATTGTCACGGACAGACAGACCACAACAGACGGCAAAATAAATGAAAAAACAATCAAAAAATGAAAGGCACAATTGTTGCAGCTAGTTCACCTTGCATGCAACTGACAAGGGGCAAGAACATAGGGCTGCGGCAGGGGCAATGTAGGCAACATATCGTAAAGTCAAATGCAAAAGCAAAAGCAATCTAAATGCCAGTGCGACGCCTGCAGGTGGCGTTGTCTTTAAAGTGAGGGGGGGGAAGGGTAGAAAGGGTTGCGTTATGGCAACATGTGGCAGCCACAAGAGGCGGCAACAGCAAAGCTCGGTATCATTTTGGCCTCCCCCAAAAAGGTTCACTCAACGTTTTCGTAATTGTTATGTAAATGAGTTTTACAATTTTTGCTTAACGAAAAAGGTCAAAATACGCGACACACAGATACAGACGCAGACAGGACACGGCAAACACGTACAGCACACACACACACACACACACACACACACAGGGACACACAGGACACAGGATTCAAGCCCAAACACTGTCTAAACTCAAAACAGAGCCACAACTTCAGTGTGGTTTGAGACTGATGATGATGATGATGAGCAACACAGCACACAGTGCTGTCTGCCTGTGTTGTTGTTGTTGTTGTTGCTGTTAAGGCTTTGTTTTGGTTGCATGCCTCTGCATGGTAATCCCCTAACTGCTGTCTGCCTGTGCTCCTCTACTCTCCTCTTCATTTCTCTTCCTGCTCAACTGAACGCTCGGCGAGTTCTTTATAAAATTGCAAATCAGTTTGAAAGTCAACGACAGGTTGTTTTACTTCACTCACATTGTTGTTGTCATGTTGGTTGTTGCTATTGTTGTTGTCGTTATTGTTGCTGCCAAAACAAGCGGAACAACAACAGCAACAGCAACAACAACAACAACATGAACAACACACATACCCTGTCTTCTGCGTCACGTTTCACGGTGTAAACATACGAATTTATATGACTGTATTTTAGTAATAAAGTTGCCTGTCATTCTTGTTGTTGTTGCCGACTTGCTGTCGAGTGGTTTGGGAATTAGAAAAGCAGCTTTAGGGGGGAGTGGCAGTGGGAGTGGGAGTGGGTGGGGTGGCACACATACGAAAGTTAATAACCGTTTAGCAAGTAAGCAAAGTTTCCCACACCACGAAATTCTTTAGCGGGATTACAGTGAAATTTTACGATTATGTTTTGCTAGCAGTCAATTTATATTTTGGCCAATTTTAACGGCAGCACAGCGACTTTACGGTCTATATAGTGTATAGTGTATATATAATGCGCATTGGGATTAGTAAATTGATTTTATTTTATGTTGCATACTTTTGCGGGCAGCCAAAAGTTCGTTAAAGTGCCTGGGCTAAAGTAACTAAAGTAACTAGAGCAACTTTATGAAATATTTAAAATATTTTGTATACATTTAAAAGTAAGCTTAAGTATTTACAAATAAATATATTAGTTTGGTTTAATCACTAGAGTTTGCTCGGGTGCAATTTATCTCAAGAATAACAAATTCAATGAAAGCTTGAATTTAAATAAAAATATTATATATAAAATATTTTATTAAACCTATTTATTGTTGTTCTACCACATTTTAAATGTTTTTCTTATAAAATGTATCGAATATTTTAAATATTATATATTTATCTATTTTTGTTATTTAAGTCGCAATCTCCTACTCCACTTAGATGACTTAAATTCAATGATAATTTGTTTCTAAATAACGTTATTATATTAAGTATTAATTAAAATTAAATGCAATATAGTATTTGTTAACTAAAATAGCAACTTTCTATAAATTAATTACAGTTTTGCCCCTGAACAAAGCAACTCCACACACAGCACATAAAAACGTTGTTCTCCTATTCAAATATTGTTAGTTAAATGCAATAAAAGTTGACTTTGAAATGAAAATATTGTATTATACAATAATAAACATATGTTAGTAAAAAAAGGCAATTTTAGTTAATTAAGCTGAGTTTTCGCTATCTCGACATGTGCAAATGTGGAACTTTGTTGTCAGCTTAACGTGTTGGAATCATGGTAACAATTTCTGACAGCATTCTAATTGCAACTCATGCAACATTCAGACTGTCCACCTATCTGTGTGTGTGTGTGTGCGTGTGTGTGAGTGTGCGTGAGTGTGTAGGCGTTGGAAAGTTTTCGAATGAGTCAACAACTGTTCTGACATTTGTTACGCATACGCAACGTGTTGCAGTGCTCTATCAAATTTGACATTTAAGCTGGCTGCGTGTTAAAGTCATTGCTAACATTAGCGCGAAAGAAAGAGAGGAAGACAGAGAAAAGGAGACAGAGAGAGAGAGATAGAGAGATAGAGAGATAGAAAGAGCGTAAGCTAGTACATTCGACTGGCTTATTTCCCTAAGTGCAACGTCAGGTTGCGTGCCGAGTTCCCCTTGTTGTCTGTTGGCTAAATAAATGCCAAAGCATGGCAAAAGACAAACATAACCGCACACACACCAACACACACACACACACACACACACACACACGCAGTTGAAGAGCAGATACAGTTACAGTTACAGTTACAGCTATATGGGGTCACGCACACACATGCAAATTGCCGGTTTGCAGATGTGACTCAGAGCGAACGAGAGAAGAGCTTGAAATTTTAATGCATGGCAACCATTCTCAACGGCATATTTACATTTTAGCTCAATGTCAATTGTGTTTATAAATTAATTTGCAAAAAGACATATGTACGATGACACACACACACACACACACACACACACACACACACACAGACGTATACAGCACCCCTATGGCATTGGCTGTGCGTCCCCAAAGCAGCATCAGGCAGCGGCACAATAACAAAATATACATGAAAGCATGAAAAAAATATGAAATGTGAATGCCGCGCTACTTAACAAGCTCGACTTTTGTTTAGAGGTCGCATAGCGGGAAGAGAGAGAGGAAGGACTCAGAGAGGGGACATGTGTGTGTGTGTGTGTCTCAGCTGACCCGACGACGAGCTAATGTCGCATTGTGTGTACTTTGTATGTTGTGCTGTCTGTCGTCGTGACAGGTTGTTGTCGCTGCTTCTAGACGACGCATGCCTTTGTCTTTGTGCCTCCGCACTCCCCCACCCCTCCCCCTCCTTTCCTCTTGGACACCCACGCAGTGGCAACAACAACAACAACAACAACAGCAACAGCGGCAACAGCAGCTGCCACTCAACAGTCGTCGCTTGACTTTGCCGTAAATATTTGCGCACAAAAGTCGGCAATGATTTGGCTGCAGCAAACTGGCAGCCGAAGGTTGCTCACTGTAGTCCCACTTGCATTGGAGTTTACTCACACACACACACACACACCCATCTATATAGCCAGCAGCAGACAGCAGACAAGAGGCAAGTTGCTTAGCAGTTGTGCTGCAAAAATGACAAACGGCCGAGCAGTCGGCTAATTTGCGCATCTGAACTCAGCCTGAACACAGCCAGAGAACGGGAATCCTCCACGACAGTGGAACGCAATTAGAATCTGAATCTGAAGCAGAACGTGCAATCTATCATAATATATCACTTTCTAGAGCCTTTGCTGATTCTATTACTTTCGCTATTGCATCTGCATTTTGAGGTACTACTCTGAGTATTTGCAGTACTGTTGGTGCTACTACTTTAACTACTTTACTACTTGATCAGTTACTACTTTCTACTTATACTACTTTTAATACTGCTCTTACTATTGCTGCTACTCTTATAATGGCTACAGCAACTACTTTTATAACTACTACTATTACATTTAATTATAATACTGTTGCTGCTACTTTTGTATACTACTTTCTCTACTACTTTGTTTATAATACTACTATTATTTCTAATAATACTACTTTGTATAATTCTCGTCTTTCTACTACTATCTTTTTTTTTTTTTTTTTTTTTACTACTATTGCAACTATTACTACTAATTCCCTTCAACTATTATTACTACTATTCAATTTTATAATACTACTACTAATATTGCTGACTTCATTAACTCCATATTCATTTTACTACTATTACTCTTACTGCATCTTCTACTGCTAATATTTGCAACACGGCTCCTACTTATACTCCCAGTAGTATTAGTACTATTTTTATTAACTATTTGAACTACACTTATTACAACTGTTACTTCTACTGTTTCTACTCCTTTTCTTCCGCTTATTGCTTCTCTTTCTTGTACTACTAAATCTACTACTATTCGCAACTGAATCTACGTCTCTTACTACTACTACTTCCTCTCTTTCCCCAAACTTTTCTCGCTCTACGTAATTTTCGAAAAACTATTCCACTACAACTAGTTCCTCATTTACCACTTCTTCTTCTTGGTTTACTATTACTACTATTAACAACTATTGCTCTTCACTCGCAGTTCCTACTGCTCCTACATTATATCAGGCTGCACTAAGTAGTTTCACATGCGTGCCACGTTTTAAGCGATTGCTAACATGTTTGTCAACAGTTTGCAAGGTAATATCTAGAAGGGATAGAAGCTTCAGGCAGTTGGCGTATTAAATTGATGCTTAATAACACAAGAAGTTGCTGACTCATGAGCCTGAACCACTTGTGAACCGTTTCATAAAACTGACAACAGCTGGAGCAGCACGAATCACTGTGCAATGTCAGCGCACGCACTTCCGTGCCTCGTTGTCCTCGTATCTTTGGCGTTTGACAATGCAAGTGAGCAAAGAGCTAAGAAGCTCCAACAGTTAAGTCACCCAACCGCCCAACCACCCAACCAACCAACCAACCAACCAGCCACCCAGCCAGCCGACTGTGTGGGAACAGCTGCAGTGTTTCGGCCGAAAGACATCGGGTTGTGCACCATCGGCCGTTCGGTTGCCAGTAACTTGGCCAAAACGAAAGCGTTTAAAGCAGCTGTGAACGTTGTCGGCTTCGTTTCGTTTTGTCGCTTTCAATTTGAATTTTAGTTGTGCATTGACTGGCGGCGACGACAGTTCGAAACGACAACGCAACGCGACGCAAACAGAACGTGAACGTAAACGTGAAACGTAAACGTAAGCGTAAACTACGTAACGTAACGGCAACGCAAAGTGACGTAAAATTGTTGTTGGCCGCATTTCGTGAGTTATTAAAATGCGATAAAAGTCAGTGAATCGGTAATAAAGTGCTTATCTTTGGTCGCAATTACGAAGGGAATGCCACAGCTGCAGGGCGGGTGGCGCGGTACGGCAAGGAGGGGTAAAGGGGAGCAGTGGAGGAGGGGAGTAGAGGGAAGTCAGTGGAATGACAAAGCGAGTGCCAGCAGGCCTTTTATATATCAGTGTATATCTGTGCCTGGCGCCCAATTACCCGGCAGTCCTCCACCTCCTCCTCCTCCTCTAGCCCCATCCACCCAGCCGAATGTCGTTCCGGTGTGCGTGTGCCTGTGTGTGTGCGTGTGTAGTCAATTGTGGCCGGGTCCCGCATCTGTTACAAATGACAACAGTTGTTGTCTCCCACCCACTATATATCTTTCTTTTTGCTGATATTTACGACGATCCATCTGAGGTCTCAGCTCATAGTTCTCAGCTCACAGTTCTCAGGTCTCTGCCCACAAATGTAGGCTGTCATTTGTGTGTCGCTCCATTTCAGTTAATAGTTGGCTACGTGTGCCGCATATTACACACATTAGTGTGTTGCTAACACACACACACACACACACACACACCCCTAGTGCCGGCCTGTTTTGTATCTCTGTTTTTTTTTTCCTTCTTCTCTTTGCCTTCTTGACTTTTGCTTCCGCTTCGTGTATCTCTAAAACATTCAAAGTATCTTACGGATATGCCACTTGCCGCTTCTTCCCCTCGCTTGCTACTTTTGGGTGTTTATGACATTTAAATCAATATTGTCACACGTCACACCCCCACACCCCACACACCTCCACTACCCCTTCCATTTCGCCATTTCCCTGGCTTTTACCACGTCTTGACTCGCTGCAAATTGCACAGATTCATTTGCTGACTTTTCAAGTGTCGCGCACTCATTGCAATCATAGAAATGCTATCTGCTCCTCCCCATTTCTTCATCTCTCCAGCTCCCCAGCTCCCCATCTCTTGCTGCACCTCTGGCCTGAATTTGCTTAATGAGCGCAATTTTGCAATGCAGCTACGGCCGCAGATACTCGGCTCCCACTTATTTAGCGCTCATACGCCCCGTGGCCTGGCAACAAACCTGGCAGCAACTTTTGGCTTGCATTACAGACACCAGCGCCATCGCCATGGCCGGGGGCTGGCTTTTGTTTATCACAGTGTGGGGGGAGCGAGGAGTGAGAGTTTGGGAAGGTCATATGTTGTTGGTCTTACCTCCTTTGTCGCCCCTCGGCCTGATCCTTCGCCTGCTTAGTCGCCTTGCAGCTGCTACGCCTGCATAAATTATGTTGCAACGTGGCTTTTTGTTTACGAACTCAGCCCACATGCCACTCTATAATGTCTAATGCCGCAACAAGGATAATACGCAACTGTTCTATGGCCCCCTGCCCCCTGCCCCCCTGCCCTCTGCCCATTGTCCCTGCCTCTTGTTCCTTGTCCCGTGTCCCTGATCCCTTGCATCTGTTTTAACGCTCACTTGACTGCAACAGTGTCCACTGCGTTCCTCTCTTACCGAAAAGTTGCGGCATTTTAATTTGTTAAGTGTGCAACGTTCATGTCCAAAGTGCCGTGGGGCAAACATTTGGGGTAGCAGGTAGCCCCAAGTTTACCCCAAAGCTGCCACAATTCTATTTACATTTGTGCAATTGTTGTTGCTACTAAAAACTATTTCAAATACTTCACCTCCTCTCGCACTCAGTCTCTTTGCCACTGTTTGATGTGCTTCTTGTAGTTTACAGTGTAACATGCCCCTTGGCCAGCTTTAAGTGTTGGCCATTAGCAGCCCTAGTGGCAGCACATCAGTTCCACATTCAATGAATTTCTTAATTAAGCTTAATGTGCAATTTTGAAACAAAGCCAAGGAATGTGAGAATATGCCTCGTTGGGACGACACGTTCATTTCATTTAGAATTTTCGGTTAAGCACAAGGTCAAATTAAAAAACAACAACAAATGCTGAAACGAGAGCCAAACACTTAACAAACAGAAAGAGCTAACAGAACTTAACATAAATGCCACTCCATAGGCTCAAGCTGATGCTGAAGCTCAAGCTGAAGCTGGACAGTATGGAATTTGTAGAATATTTACGCAATATACTCGTATCTTTGGCTCATAAATTTTAGCCATTTGCCATTTTCCATTTGCCGCTTTCCGTTTTCCATTTTACACTTTTCCATTTCACATTTTCCACTTTTGGTTAGGACACCCAAAAGGCTCGTAATGAAAAAACTTTTCATTTTTGTTTTTTTTTTTTTTTTTTTTTTTTTTTGGTTTTATTTTGTGTGCAGGTAGCCCAGTTAATTGCATCACTTTCAAAAGAGTCAAGATGTTGGCTTACATTCTGACAGCAAATGTTCATTAAATGCGATAACACAGTGTTATCGAAATGAAGTGGAAGAGGCCTTGTGCTTAGTGATGGTATATCATGCGTGAATGTTTGTCTAACTATCGATTAATTAATTAATGATTAATGATTAATGTTTAATTAGTTGCGATAACAGTGTGTTATCGAAATCAAATAGAAAAGAAATCACAGTGTAATATTATAATCGTGGAGAATTATCGATAACTTTACAAAGTTATCGAAATAAAAAATGTGGATATTCGATAAATATCATTTAATTATTAGGGCAGTGTTATCGATAGTACATTAATTACACATTTCTTTATATATTTCTATAATATAAGGTGCTTTCCATATGTATCGATATTTCGCTGTTTAACTCTATTTGAATTATAATTTAGCGATAAAATAATCGATAACCTATCGATATTTCATTACTATCAAGAACGAACTGCTCGCTAAAATATTGCCATAGTTTCCGAACTAATCTATTAATTATTCATATCGATTACCCTCGATTATCTATTCATCGACTTTTCAGTTGACACCCAAGACGCACCTTTGCCACTTGACCCCCCCCTCGACCCTCGGTGGGACAATATTAGAGTCCCTTTTGTTGTTGCTTCTTTGGTCCAAACGGTCCTAAACACATTTGAACTCTTAGCACTCCACTAATCTGTCCATTGTGAGGAATTCCAAGTGGGCGTGGGGCATGGACACTTCATAACTGTTTCTTTTCGACATTTCTTCTCGCTCGCACTAACATTTCCTCTATCGCTCTATCTCTCTCTCTCTCTCTCTTTAGTCCTCTCTTATGCTGTGTATATGCCAAGTGAATTTACGACCAGGGGACAGACACTTTTGGTCACTCATGGTCACTTGGCAATGTTCATGGTCACTTGGCAAAGTGGGCAACGGTGGGGCGGTTTGGGTTCATGAACTTTCCGTGCACAGGTTAGACGAGTTGGCCAGTTAGCTTAGCCCAACGTATTATACACCAGAGAGCATCCTTCACGATTACTTAATATTAATGACTCTAGCTTTGGCCTGGTCAAGTCACCAGCAACTCCATCTCTCCATCTCTCCATCTCAACATCTCTACATTTCCCCAACTCGTTGTGCAGCTTGAGGTTCAGTTTCATGTCGCAAATCTGTCGTCGTCGATGAAAAAGTTTCGCTAACCAGTGTTGTCTATGTAATGAATGCCTTTTGTGTGCGCCTTTTGACTTGGTTTACTTCGGGGAACAGCAGCAGCTAACAGTGGAGAAGCAGATTCAGAGTGAAGGAGAGTAGGAGAGTAGAAGAGCAGAGACTGAGGAAGTGGAAGTGGAGCAGTTTTATCTCTTTGCATTTTGTTGAATGGCCGCAGCAGAAGCAGCTTGGAAATATTTGCTTAAGCAGATTTAACTACATTAACTTAATTAAATAGGCACTAAGCAGATGACAGACAGAGAGAGAGAGAGGCATACACAAAGAGAGTGAGTGAGAGAGAGCGAGAGGGGGGGGAGGTAGAGCCACTGCTGTTGATGTTTTTGTAGGCGTCGCGAGGTGTGCGTTTGATTTTGTTGGGCAGACATGGCGTATGCGTGATATTGATTGATTTCAAATTACACACAATAAATGCCGTTGCCAGTTGCGACTCCATGTTGCTACAGCTTGTTGTTGCTATTGCTATTGCTGTTGCGGTTATTGTTATTGCCTCGAGCTGCACAAAAGAGTTCAATTGATGTTTGCAAATGGGTTGCTCAATGAATGAATCCTTGCGTATTCGAAACCAATTGCCTCAACTCTTGCTCTTCCACTTGGTCTCTGTCTCTAACGTTATCTCTGCCTTCTCTTCTCTCCTTCTTCACTTCCTCATCTCTGTCTGTCACTCTCCCTCGCTCTCTCTCTCTCTCTCTCTCTACCACTTCTCTTGCTTCAGCACTTTCTCTATTTTGTTGCCCTGCAGCTGTTTGCTTGCTTTTGGTTTTGTTCTGCTCTTTGTTCTTTGGATTGTTGCGTAAATGTTGTTTTAATCAAGCGGCAGGCTAAACATTTGAGCTGTTATTGTGGTTACCAACTACATGTTGTTGTTGTTCTTCTTCTTGCTGTGCTTGTGTTCTGTCTGTCTCTCTCTCTCTTTCTCTCAAGCACTTTCTATTATATATAATAAGCATACGTGTTTGGGTAACAAAGCATTTTGAGTGCAAGACATGAGATTTCCTCAAGCTATTGGGTATATTCAATTAGAATCGTTTAAGTTGTTTCACAGCATGTTAACAGTAACAGTAATTGATCGCATTAACATGTTTAAATAACTGACTATGTTAATGTAAAGTTGATCGACAGCGAGAGTGTTAATTAACATTGAGTCTAAGTGCAAGAATCTTTACATTGTGTCAATGAACATGACATGTAAGCTTAACATACAGATCTGTACAGAATGATAAATAGAAGTTAAGGTTGTTGCTGTTAGAACAACAGATCCTGTTAAGATCTGTTCAATACATACGCTGTTAATGTTAGCAGAGGGTCTTATTTAAGCTCTTGTCTTGCTCTTCATAACAGGGTATCTGTTAAATGAGCAATTGTATGTGTATTGTTGTTCATTTGATTGCCCATACATTGCACATAAATTGAATGTCATCTGACAGATTGCGGTGAAGTGTGTAATTAGCATTTGACTGACACGAGTGAATGCAACAACGAAAAGGGAAAGTCCAAATTGAAAATAGTCAACTGGCATCAACAACAACAACAACATCAACAAGAACAAGGACCAATTGCCAAGTTGGTAACTTACTGAAGGGCCACAAAACAGAGAGAGAGGGAGAGACAGAGGCAGAGTCAGTCAAGGTCAGGTTAATGGTTGCCGCAGACAACGCAGACAAACAACCCTTGGCAGCAGAAGTCGCTTTGCATTGCAATTTGTCTGTCTGATGTCTCTGTTCATTACATTTATATTTCCTAGTTATATATATATATATATATATATATACTCTGTCTCCTTTCAACAATTTTGCATAAACGACAAACTTGAAATGGTAATAGAATTGGTACAGAAATCCAGCTCCAACTGCAAATGGGAAATGGTAAATGGCAAATGGCAACTGGGAAATGAAAATAGAAAATTGCTATGGAAATGTATAAATTTGCTTGCTGTGGTCAAGTTTTATTGTCTCAGCCAATGCGGAAATATTTGCTGTCAGCTTACTTGGCCAACTGGACAACTGCTCAACTGCAGCACTGGCCAACACAATGCCAACTCATCTGAGTGCAATTTGAACTTGAGAATGTGATAAGAATTTCCGTTTGGTCGAGACAAACGTTGAATGCCTCAAGCGAACATTTTCATATGCATCTCAGTTATGTTTTGCACAGCTTAATTGTCTCACTCCGTTTGATATGACTCAAAGTAATCACAATAATGATAATTGCAAAGTAATGCTCGTAAATAATCAAGATTACTTTATGTTGCACGTTGTGCATTTAAAAATATTTAAATTAAATGGCCTTTTTGCATAATTTATGATGCATTAATTCACGCAACGTTCGGTTTCCATTTAAAATCGACGCAGACAGCACAAAGAGCATAGAGCAAGCGTTGTTTCTACTATGATATACCCTGTAAAGTGCAACATGCAAACTTTTTTTGGGTTTTTTTAAGTTTAAATTAAAGCTTGATTATTCATTAATCATTATGCCATTTAATATAAGGCAATCTTTAATTGCTTTTAACTAAGAGTTACCCTAAGTTCTTTCAGTATTGTAAGAGTTTTCCTTACTAAAGTGTAGAGTCGCTTCTTTCTATTATTCGAATTAATTATTAATTCAATTAATAAACAACATTCTCAGCATTGTCTAATATTATGACCAAATTCACTGCTGAGATACCCTGTAAACTGTGCTACATATGCATAAATACTCATATTTTAATATTCAAATATACTTTTACTTCTTATATAACCTCATAACTGTAACTATTAACTATTTGTAATGGTTCAAAGTTAACAAAAATTGTATATTTTAAGGTTTTATTACATTAAAAATAGTTGAGCCATAGATATGGGGGTATACATTGCTGGGAACTTTGGCAGAGACATTTAAGTAATTGTCAGGGGAAGTGAGTCAGCCTGTCAGTCTGTCATACGAGTGTGCTCGTAATTGTGGGTATGTGTGTGTGTGTGTGTGTCTGAGGTTTTATTCTAATTTCATTTACAGTTTCTATCACGCTGTTCCAAGGGGCATGCAACATTCAGTCAGTTATGGTTCGTAATGCGCTGCAAATGGGCAACTGTGTAAATGTGGGTGTTACTCAAGTTAATAATAAACGAACAGACAGACAGAGAGACACATAGACAGATAGACAGACAGAGACAGAGACACACAAGGCAGCGCTTGAAGGACATGCCAAGGCAAATGTCCTGTGGGCCCAGACTTTGCGGCAATTTCTACTCAAATGGACAAACAGCGTCTGCTTACCAAATTGCGCTTCATTTATTTATAATAATTACAGCTGTAAAAAGTTTGAACAGTCATTTGTAACGCAACCAGCGCAGCTGACGGACTCTCAACTCTGATCAGATAGAGACAGAGAGGGAGAGAGAGAGAGAGGGCGGAGTAGGGAAGTTCGGGCAATCAAAGAAGTTAACAACTCAAATATGCAGGCTAATAGCGTTCACTTTCTCAGACACAAGTCCTGAAATTGGAACTATTATTTGTTTAACAATCACTGCCAGCAAAAGCCTACAAATTGCTTTCCCACCTACTTCTCTCTCTCTCTCTCTCTCTGTCTCTCTCTTCTCCATACTTTAAGTTTGAATAATTGGCAACAATTTGCAATCCAATGCCGACCTTGTAACCACGTTGGCTTTTTGCACGGCGGACATAATCTCTGGCCCAAAAAAAAAAAAAATAAATATAAAAAGACCAGTCGCATCAATTATTAATACGTATACGCCACGTACAACAGGAAGCGTGTGAATGCGAGATGAGCGGGAGAGAGAGTGAGAGAGAGAGAGTGCGTGAGAGGGAACTGCAGCAACTTCTTGTTTATTATTTAACTTTTTTCACTTTTGCATCAATCCATACTCTTGTAAATTTAATGTTTCAATTTGTTTATTATTTTTATGCCAATTATTCAAGAATAAAATCAAGCACATGCAGTGGGAAGGGGTAGAGGGTAGAGAGAAGTGGGACGACGGAAGAGGGACGCGGGCAAGGGCAGCAACTCAATAAAGCATTAAATTAAATTTTCAAATTATAATTAAAAATAGCAGCACAATTAAATTGCCCCAACAAAAAATGAAACATTCACATGCACTGTGTATGTGTGTATGTGTGGGTGTCTATGTGTGTGTGTGTGTGTGTGTGTGTGTGTGTGTGTGTGTGTTGGCTCCCTTTGTTCATCATTTCGACGCACTTAATTAACACAAATCATTTGCTGGGGAGTAAAGAAAAATTAAATCATTTTGGTATACAAATACCCTGTAAGTCAAACAATAGGGTAGCTTGATTCAGCGCTTCGTTTGCACATGTCAAAGTGTTGAAATTAATGGAAGGGCAGAAAAGTTAATGGGAAGTCAAAGCACCTTTACTTTGATACTGCTTTAAGCTTTAAGCTCTCTCTAAGTCTTCCAATTGTTTTATGCTGCAAAGTGAGCTGAGCTTTTAATATGCAAAGCACTTTAATATTAATACTGTCAACGCTTTAAGCTCGCTCTCCGCTCTGATCTTTCAAAAGCTTTTAAACTTGTTGAAGCTTAGCTTTGAGGGTGTGTTAGTTCGATCATTGCTCACTGTGTGGGGTTAAGTAAAAGCTCAAAGCTTCCATTAAACTGTGATTTTTATTTAAGGACGCTCTTTTCAACTTTAATGCTCTTTTATATAAAATTCGCTGTCATATCTTATTTATAGTCTGATAAATGATTAACGTTTTGTGCTTTTCAACTCATTGCGAATGATAATCATAATACCATCAATACGAAAAGTACTCAAATGAAAATACAGAGAGAGAGAGAAAGAGAGGGAGAGAGGGCATTTAATCTGACGCTTTAATTGTCGTTTTCAATTCAATTGTGCGACCTTGAGGTCAACGCATTTTCATTCGCATCGCATTTTCTCGCACCAAATAAACAAACGCTGACCTGGCGTCGCTCACGTGAAACCATCCCTCCCTCTCTCCCTTTCTCCCTCTCTCCCTCTCTCTCTCACTCTCTTCCCTCTTCTTCTTAGCATGAGCCGCTGCGCTTTAATTACTCTTGCGTAAAATTGCTTCAACTGGCAACTTTGCAGAGTGTTAAGCGTTTGGCACGAAATCATCAGGCGGCTGACCCAAAAAAAAAAAGGAAGAAAAAACGAGGAAAAATAAAACTGAAGGCACAAAAAGAAAACGTCAATGGAAAACGCCGACACAAGCTCGAATGACGCTCTGTGAAATTACAACACGTCCTTTCTTTTTTCCAAACACAAAACCCGAAGTCGCAGCCGAAACCGAAACCGAAACAGAAACCCAAAAACTCAAACTGAAACTGAGAGCAAACCTCAAACGTAGCCACAACCACAACCGCAACCGCAACCGCAGCTTGCCCTTGCCTTCAATTGCCGTGCATGGACATCAACAAAATGTCGAGCATTTTCCCCCTTCTACATCTCCATCTCCATTACCTTCCCTGCCCTGCCCTGCCCTTCCCGTTGAGCGACAACTTAAGCCTTCGACTAAGTCGAACCAACCATTGAGCGAACACATGAGTGTGTGCAAAACTTTTTCCTACAGCTAAAGCCACTCACAACTGAAACCACTTGGAACAAGCAGTTTTTCCCCAGGACACAGCAGCGTGCGGGGAGCAGCGGTTGGCTGTGTGATGAGGGGGTATAGGGGAGAAACTTATATGAGAAACGCATTGAAAGTTCGAGTAATGTTGTGGCGACCCACAAACTAACTGAACTGTGCCCAATATGTCGCAATGCTGTAACCAGCAGCAGCACCAGCAAACAGCACCACCAGCAGCACAACCAGCAGCACCAGCAAACAGCACCACCAACTGCCCCACTAACAGCACCACCAGCAGCACCACCAGCAGCACCACTAACAGCACCATCGGCTGCTCATTGCCTGAGCTGTGGCTATTCTCAAATGGCAGATCTTCGTTTCAATTCGAGGCAAATTCATTTCACACAACACCTTTTAAACAGTCTGTTACCTCCCTGTTGTCCTTTGCTCCTTTTCTCCTTTGCTCCTTTTCTCCATCTTCCTTTGCGTTCGTCCTTTCCCCCTTTCCCTTTCCCTCTGCTGCAAGTGCAGTTTGCTAATCGGCAAAGCTGCTGCTGTTTGCCGTCTGGTGTCTGCTCCCTATAAAGCATACTTCCGCAGTGCATATCCTGTTTGTAATCGATTTCAAAATGTGCAGCGGGACGTGACGGCAACAACAGCAACAACAACAAGAAAATCAACAACAACAACCACAGCAGCAATCAATGAATCAGCGCCAGCGGCAGGACGAAGCGTCAGCAACTCTGCAAACTTCACAAGCGACACTTCAATATGAATGATAAGCGAGTTGTGATCGAAACAGAGATGCCCTGCTTAAGCAGTGAAAAATGATTGATTGCTTTGATGAACTAAGCTGGCAGATTGATCGCTCGATTGATGTGAAAGATGGAGTTAAAAGTACTGTAAATTAAAAGGAATGCTTGATCTGAATTGATGGATTGAGGGACAAAATTGAAGTAGAATCATCTGATTGATTGATGCTGCTCATACACAAGATTGTCTGATATGATTGAGAGATGTAATAGGTATAGCAGTATGATTGATGCGATAGACTGATTTAATCTATCGCTAACTGATGTAATAATCTATGCGTAGATCAGGCAATGGTAGTCTGAACAAATAGATTTGATTGATTGAACTGATTGACTAAATAGAAACTTGATTGATTGCGAGATTTAATTGATTCATTTGACAAAATAGTCTGAAACCTAGATTTGATTGACTATGATTATAAATTTAGCAGATGAAGATGGATTGAGTTAATACATTAATCAGAAAGATCAGACAGTCCAATTGGTTGATAGATTGATTGACTTTATGGTTTGACGTATGAATTGTATTGTAAGTTTAGCTTGATAGAATGATAGCATAAGTTTTGCTGATAGATTTGATTGATTTAGTTGATTGATAGACTACATCAATTAGTTCTTTAAAGCCAATTTGATTTAATAGATTGATTGATTATATTCCTGACCTATTAATTGAGCTGGAACTTACATTAATCTTATATGTTCAACTGTGAATATTGATTGATTACTAGATAGCTTCAGGTGGCAGTCTCACTACAAATATTAAATATTAAATATTCATTCCTCAGTTGCTTCTTTCTTTTTCAATTGTAAGAATGATATATGTTTCTGCTCCAAAAAGTAGGCTATGTTTTTTTTTTTCACTGAAATATAATTTTTCTATGATTGAAAGTGCTTCTTCAACTCTTGAGGATAATGTCAAAATACCTCTTCGGTTGGTGTAAGGCGCATAGCAGTACTCTTCCTCCAATTCCAGCCCAAACCCCTCAACCCCAACACGAAGATCCCCTTGGAGCAGTCCACAAGCTGTGTGGTGGCAAGTGGCGCTCCCTTGACAGCCCCAGGGCGCTGCTAAAAGGGCTAAAATCAATAAAATGCTTGTTGCTCAACAGCAGCAACAACAACAGCAGCAACAACAGCAGCAACAACAACAGCAGCAACACAATGGCAATGACGACAGCAACACCAACGACGCGTCGCTTTGGACCTCTTTCAATGTACAATTACATTGGCTGTGGCATTGCCACACTACCCCACACTCCATAGCGAGCCTCTATTCCCTCTCCCCTCTCCACAGTCCCCACTCTTGTGCCACATGCCGCACTTCTTATGCTTGCCACTTGCCACACTGTGCAACATAAATAGTTGCGTTTTTGTGTTGTATTTTTTATGTGAGCGCAAATGCTTGAAATTCCTTAACTAAAGTTTTCTAGAGTCCCTATTACCAATCCCCACACCCGCTGTTGCAAGCCCTACCCCTATCCCTATCCGCTTGCCGCTTGCCACTGGAAGTTCTGTTGTCAGCAGCATAAATGGCTGCAAGAATGTGAGGCACATAGCTTGTTGCATGATCGAAATGCCAGCGAGTTATTATGACAAACTTTGTTAATTGGAAAATATGCGCAACCGAACAATTTCGATTCAACTTGTTCTATGGAGACAGACAGACAGACAGACATAGAGAGAGACATAGAGAGAGAGAGAGAGAGGCAGAGAGATGGAGAGAGAGGAAATAGAAAAAGTGAAAAACTGGGAAAGTGGGGAAATTCAATTTCAATGCGATGAACCACAAAGTAAAGTTGGTGCACAGCTGGACAAGCTGCAACTTGCCGCTGTAAGGGGAGCAGTCGCAGTCTCAGTAGGAGGAGCAGAAGTAGCAGCAGCAGTGGTGCAGAGGGTGCATTGATGTGTATAGAGTGCTTTAGCTGCTGTGGTTTGTTAGCTGACAACCACAATTTGAGTGGATTCCATTCAAAAGTCAAACAAATCAAAAGACACAAAAACCATATAACCATGCCACCGATTTGTTATGCTGCCACTGCTTGCCATTCAGCTGCCACAGCTACGTCCTTTTGTCGCAGCTTACGAGTTTAAGCACATATATATATATATACATATATATATAGGGTATATATAGCGTATATACTGTGTGTATGTATGTGCTTATATTAGCCATAAAAGCGCCATAAATTGAGCTTCACTGTGGTTCTAAATGCAATTTCAGATACTGCTGCTGCCTTTCCATTGATCAGCTGTCTTTGTCACTTCGCTTACACACTCAGTCACTCTCTCTCTCTCTGTTTCTCTCTGTTTCTCTGCCTCTACTTCTCAGCCATTTCCTTTGTAGTTTAGGGGCTTTGAGTGTCCCATCAATATGCCGGCATAGTGTGACCAAAGCCAATTGTGCAACGTCTGCTGGCAACTGGCAACTGGCAGCTGTTGACATGTCGCGCAGCAGACGTACAACATTGTAGTTAACTAACCACCCAACCAACCACCCACTACCACGCCCACTCCCACTCCCACGCCCCCCTCTCCCTTCTACTTTCAATGCCCTACCACTTCTAAACTCAACTCGCATTCGTTTTCCATTTGTGCCAACAACATGACGACATCTTGTTGTTGTTCTTGCTGTTTGTTCGCGTTGTTTGCTCAGTGTTTAGTTGCCGTCGCGTATGTGGGCGTGGCCGCTGCCTTTAGCTCACCATTGTGGGTGGTCAGCTTGACGTTTGCTGCTTTTTGATATCCCCCTCCTCATTTTACTTACATTAAACACTATTTGCCTCACTTCGTGTCCGGTTCGCTGCCACAAGTTGCACAAGTGCGAGTGATTATGTGCACGCAACACTGCCGTTAACTTAAGCGTTGTAGTTTGCATAAGAACTAACAACTGCAAGAGAGAGAGAGAGAGAGAGAGAGCGAAAGAGAGAGGGAAAGAGAAGGAAGCAGAGGGAGTGAGGGAGAGAGTGGGAGTGAGAGCGAGAGCGTTCTAGCTTTAAATTTGTGCTGCATAATTTTGTGCTTGCTTTTTGCTCTCATTTCTAAGCAAACACACACTGCATGCCGGGTATCAGCTAGTCATGCATACTCATTTATTGTTTATTGTTGGAGCAGTCTTAATTGTCATACTTGTTGTTGCTGTTGTGCGCCGCTTTTTGCCGCCTGTGGTGCCAGTGTTGTTGTCACGGCTGTTGATGTTGTCCGTTGCCAATGACAACCAACACACTCGCCTGACACACACTACTGCACACACACACACACACACACACACACACACACCGTACATACGCGCGCACTCATACACTTGGCTTGGTATACAAAGTATGCTTTCAATCAGGCACTGAATTGAAAATCCATTAACGAGTACACAGCAAAGGCAGCTGCTGGTCGCAGCTTGAAAGCGAGCAACAGAGAAAGAGAGAGAGAGAGACAGAGAGAGAGAGAGAGAGATGGTGAGAAAGAAGGAAAGAGAGAGAGCGAGCTAGGGTGTCTGCATTCAAGTCATGGCAACGTTCGTGATATTTTCTACAACAATAAAAACAAATTTGCAGCAGCTGCAACAGCAACAACAACAACAACGCAAGTCGCATGCAAAAATATCGAAAAGTCGCAGAGCGAAGGACATGTGCTGCATGACACACACACACCCGCACACCCACACACCCACACACACACACACACTCTCTCTCAACACGTACAAATATTACAAGTGTGAGCGCATTTTTAAGTAAATCATAAAAAGCAGAACGCATAGTGTGACAGTTTTCCTCGGGAAAATTCTGTAACGTTAACGAAATCAAAGTCAATAAACGTACAAAAAGACAACAACAACAAAAGAAAGAGAAAGAAAAAAAAACAACAGAAAAAACGAATTGAAAGTGAACAAAAATTACATCAACGATGCTAACCTGCGTGTGTCGACCCGTGTCGAGTAATCTGCCCAAAATGCCGCCCGCCTCAATGTTGCCCGCCTCGAGGGCGTCGCTTGCCGGCCACAGCTCGATCGGTAGCGGGAGCGGTGGCGGTGGCGGTGGCGGTGGCGGTGGCGGTGGCGTGGGCTTGGGCGGAGCAGGCAGTGTCAGCAGCAATGGCGTTGTCAGTGCCACACAAGTGGTGACATCCGAACCGAAGCTTAATGTAAGTAAACTGCAGACCATTAACTACACTGAGCGAGCAAGCCCAAATTGATTGAAACACTACACTACAAAAGAATTCATTTCACAGATAATTTACACTTGTTTTGAGAGAAGTTCTACTGTAGATATTTTCTGGAATTTGTATAAATTGAAGTGACAATGAAAGCAAGCAAAGAATGCCAAGTGAACCGGATCGCAAGTTGTTTATCAAGTGGTTCAATGCAGAGAGAGAGAGAGAGAGAGAGAGAAAAGAGAGAGAGAATGTAAGAAGTTCTACTGTAGATATTCACTATAAGTTGTAAAAATTCAAATGAATCAGGCTAACAAACCTAGGAATGAAATCTAATTGAACCGGTTCGCAAGTGGTTTAACCAGTGGTTCAAGAGAGTGAGAGAGAGAGAGATAGAGAATGTAAGAAGTTCTACTGTAGATATTCACTATAAGTAGTAAAAATTCAAATGAATCAGGCTAACAAACCTAGGAATGAAATCTAATTGAACCGGTTCGCAAGTGGCTTAACGAGTGGTTCAATGGTGTAGTGTCAAACGAAAGTGTTTGCAAAAAAGTATACAAAATATGAATAGAATGTCTAAAGTGTTATATAAGAAATGAACGCTTCATACTACACCAAAGTGAACCGGTTCGACAGCGGTTCAGCAAAGTGATTAAACTGAAAATTGAAGCTTTGAATTGAAAATAAAGCTATAAGTGAATAGACAATTATTACAATGAACGAGTATTGTAAAGTCGAGTTAACTCTTCTTTACTTACACTTGAGTAGTACTTTAAGTAGCTCAACTGACACGTAAGTCAAGTATAGCAAATATAATTAATTTATCATCTCAGCAAATAATTATAGCCATTACCCAGTATTTTAAAGTCGCGCGGACTCGTCGCTGCATTTGGCAATCGCATTCTGTAGCAATCTTGCAACTTGCAACTTGCAACTCATCCTTGTGAGCTCAGCAGACGCATAAATAGATTTTCCTTGAGCAGTGCAAAGTCATAAAAAGATTAGTTAACTTTGCTGCGCAGTGTAAGTTAATCTGCACCTGTGGGAGGAGGAAGCGGGCAGTAGACGAAGAGGGAGAACTGCCAAGAGGCGGTGGGGAGGGATGGTACAAGTTTAATCTATTTATGCTTACGTCTCTTTTGTTGTTCTTGCTTTTTTTATGGTTTAGTTTTTCCGGTAGACCCAAAATAAAAAGGTAGCAAATTAGCTTTCATTTTTCACACACATAAGCATAACTTGATTTATGGTTTGAAGTTGTTGTTCTTGTTGTTGACCATGGCCAGGTGAAGATGTTGACAACTTGACTTGAAACGTAACGATTGCAGATAACGTTTATAAATTGTGAAAATTTCATTTTCACTTTGACGCCCACAACAACATGAATGACACCTTGGAGCAGCTTATCCACCGTTTGAATCTCTAACGATCTACACACACGGACGCAGACACACACACACACACTTGGACACATTATGGCCATATTACTCACATACTATATAATCCACTAATCCCACCCACTTTCAACCCCACTTTTATGCAGGTGCCCAGCAGGCTGACGTCAGCCGAACTGAGGGCGATGGCATTGCGACAACAGCAGCAAATCGACAGCCAGCACCAGCTGCTGGCCACAAAGGAGCAACGATTGCGCTTCCTCAAATCGCAGGAGGTACGCAGCGCGGTGGCAAGCGCCGAGGGGGAGCGACTGCGACGACTGCGGGAACGTGTCGAGGCGCAGGAGTCCAAATTGCGACGATTGCGCGCGCTGCGGGGTCAAGTGGATCTGCAAAAGACCTACAATGTAACGCTGAGTAAGTGTTGGGAGAAGCGTGTAAAGGAGGTGAAGCAGCGGCAGAGAGGGGCAACGAGAGTAGCTAGCAAGTGCAGCCGCTACAAAGTGAAGATGAGACCAATTGAGTTAAGCACCGCATGCAGGCGCTTAGTTGGCGGAGGACAAGGATTAACATGTGTTAAAATCGTGTTGAGTGCCACTATCCTGTCCCTCTCTCTCTATGTGTGTGTGTGTGTGTGTGTGTGACTTTAATTTATGTATGTGTGGCACTTTGTTAAAGTACTCATAGAAGGGTAACATAGTTGTGTGCATAGGTATGTTACAGTCAGACAGAACACAGCAGAGAGAGTCCAGATTATGTTA